>BDJD01001903.1:238463-291505 GCA_002564525.1 Rosa multiflora | reverse complement strand
AACTGAAGGTACGACGGGACACGTGAAGAACTAAAGGAAGTGGGAAAGGTCATTTTTACCCTTATTTTGTGTCTCACGTGCTGGGCACGTGGTCATAGTTAACGGTTTTGTGACGGAAATAGACCGCAGGTACGACGTTGATACAAAAAAATGAGTTCAGGTATCACATTGATAACTTTGAAAGTTCAGGTATCATTTCAAAAGTCCTCGAAGAGTTCAGACACTGTTGAAGTAAAAAACCCTTAAATAAATACCTCCTTGGGTGTATGTCTTAAATCACATGTGTTCGGAATTTAGCTCCACAGAACCCGGCCTGAGCTCCACTCTCTTATTTTTCAAAATTTGATGGGATTTTTATTCTTATGTTTGACCATTCAAATACCATTGTAAACTATATTTAATTTCTTGACATCGTAAACAATAACCAATCATACATAATAACGACTAAGCAAGGGATGAAAAATTATTACACTGCACCATTTTTCATTAGGTTGTTAGAATTATTGAGTCGATGAAACCCTTGAAGTTTGAGTTAATTTCGATATGAGTTCGAATTTTCGACGTATTAATTAAAAGGGATTTCAAAGTTTCATTTTGCATTCGAAATTATTTCAATATTATTTTATTTCCAACTGGTGTATCAGATTTTGAATATTAATTATCAATTGGAATTTCTTGAGATATGTTTGAAATATTATTGGGTCTTTGAAGGTTCGTGTTGCTCTACAAATTGTCGTGTCATGTGTTTGATTTATTTTGAAAAATGATTATATTTTCAAGAGCATTTAATTGAATTCCGACAAGAGCTACGGATTTGATTCGCTCGTGATTTATGATTTCTGAGAAATATTTTGAATTAAGAACTCTAAAATGTGTCATGCAGATTATCATGACCTTTTCCCTATCGGGGACGTATGAGATGTGTTTATAGGGAGTTAATAATTCAGACTTGTGGATATTATGTAATTATAAAAAAAATTAAAAAAATTAAAAAAAAAAACTCATTTCCACAATCTTCCTCGAAGCCTTGTAGAATTTGCTCAAACTTGTCAAGTGTTGTTTCCACTATGAAGCCCTAGTACGGAACAAGTTATTGATGAACAAGCCCCATTAATCCAATATTAGAAAATTTCTAATCTTAAGTTCTATTTAATCCCAAAATAATGGAATCAATTAATGAGTTTGTTTTGCTTCAATTTCGTTTGGTTTCTTCAATCTCACTGAAGTCATCCAATTTTTTTTTTTTTTGGCAAATGTAGTTATCCATGTATCAAAAATAGTGTCTGAGTAGTGAAGTTGTTTCATGCAATAAATAACAAATTGTTGTAGAGAAACTGAATTTGAGAGGAATTTTCTGTGTATTCTCATTGATAATAGGGGCCTCTTTATATAGAGGATTACAATGCATAGAATCTCAATCATACAAGAAAAATAATCGTACATTGAAGCACCTTCCCCTGATGACTACGATCATGGGAGTTCAAATAATTTCCGCAAGCCAATTCTTGCCACATGTTTCTCGAACGTGGATTTGGGCAATGACTTAGTAAACAAGTCTGCCACATTGTCCTCAGATTGAACCTGGTTTACTTTGATCTTGAAGAGCTTCTGTTGTTGCTGATTGTAGAAGAATTTAGGCGATATGTGCTTGGTGTTGTCGCCTTTGATGTAGCCTTGCTTCATTTGTTCAATGCAAGCAGCATTATCCTCATAAATGCTTGTTGGCTCATCTGTGGTAGACTTCAGTCCACAATTGCTTCAAACATGCATAACTATGGACCTAAGCCATATACATTCACGAACTACTTCGTGAAGAGCAATAATCTCTGCATGATTCGAAGAGGTAGCGACTAAGGTCTGCTTTGTAAACCTCCAAGATATCGCGGTCTTTCCCATGGTGAAAACGTAACTAGTTTGGGAGCGACCTTTGTGTGGGTCAGAGAGGTACCCAGCATCAGCAAAACCTTCCAAAACACTTATATCGTTTTGGGGTGGGGAGAGGGAACGCGGTCCACCATATGTGGCATCCCTGACACTAGATGGGTTCGAATCCATCTTCTCTCTGTAGGGATAGAACAAGCCTATATCGATCGTACCACTTAGGTATCGAAAGATCTCTTTAACACCAGTCCAATGGCGACGTGTTGGCACAGAGCTATATCTAGCTAGCAAGTTCACAGCGAATGAGATATCCGGTCTTGTGCATTGTGCTAAGTACAATATTGCGCCTGTTGTACTTACATAGGGCATTTCTGCCTCTAGCACTTCTTTGTCGTCATCTCTTGGACAGAATGGATCCTTCTTTAGATCAAGACTACGGACGACCATTGGGGTGCTTGAAGGCTTGATCTTGTCAGTGTTGAAGCGCCTGAGCATCTTTTGGGTATAAGCTGATTGATGAATCAGGATACCATCTCTACGGTGCTCAAGTTCCAAACCGAGGCAAAACCGTGTTTTCCCAAGATCTTTCATCTCAGACGCGGATTTCAAGTATTCAGCGGTTTCCCTTAACTCTTTAAGGGTGCCAATTATGTTCATGTCATCAACATAAACCGCTACTATTGCAAATTCGGAACTTGTCCTTTTTATGAATACATATGGGCATAGTTCATCATTGACATATCATTTTCCAATCAAGTAGTCACTTAGACGGTTATACCACATCCGTCTGGATTGTTTCAATCCATATAGTGAGCGTTTCAACCTTATAGCAAACGCGCTCCGTGGTTAAGAGCCACTTGATTTGGGAAACTGAATTCCATCTGGAATCTTCATGTATATCTCCGTATCTAGATCCCCATATAGATACGCAGTAACCACATCCATAAGCTGCATGCTCAGTTTTTCGGAAACTACCAAACTGACAAGGTAGCGGAACGTTATGACGTCCATTACGGGAAAATAGGTCTCTTCGTAGTCGATTCCAAGGCGTTGTGAGAAGCGTTGCGCTACAAGGCGAGCTTTGTATCTTACAATCTCATTTTTCTCATTACGCTTTCTAACGAATACCCATTTATGACCAACTGGTTTGGTGTTGGGCGGTATTGGCACAACTGGTCCGAATACCTTTCTTTTCGCTAGAGAATCAAGTTCTGCCTGGATCGCATCTTTCCACTTTGGCCAATCAGCTCTACATTGACATTCATCAACGGAGCATGGTTCGATGTCATCGGTCTCAATAATCTCAAGCACCACTGAATACGCTAATACATCATCAATGATGATGAAGCTTCTTTCCCACGTCTCATGTACACTAGTGTAGTTTACAGAGATCTCTACGTTCTCAAGGATAAGTTCTGACATTGAGGCGTCCCCCAATGATGTCTCTTGGACATAACCGTAATCCGGAACATTCTCATGGGACGGATTTTGAGTATTGATGATCAAAGGATTTGTTTGTGCCTGATTCGCTTTCTTTCTAGAGCGAGTATCCTTCGAACCAATTGGTCTACCGTGCTTCCTTGCGGGACCTGCGGCCATAGGCGCCACATCATTGCCATGGTGGGAAATGGTGCTATCTCTTGGTGTCACAGGAGTGGCGTGATATCCGGTATTCGGAATATCAATCCTTGCAGGCACGTTTGCAGTAGGTATGTGTGATCTCGTCACTTTGGCAACATCAAAAAACGCATCAGGCAGAGTGTCTGCTACGTTTTGGAGCTCGATTATTCGTCGCACTTCAAGTTCGGACTATGCGGTATGGGGATTGAGATGAGACATAGTGGGGACAGACCACGACAATTCTTGTCGTTCATGTTGAACATCTGTGTTCTTATCTCCCCCTAATGATGGGAAGACTGTCTCATCAAAGTGACAATCCGCAAATCTAGCGGTAAAGAGATCGCTTGTCAAGGGTTCAAGATAGTGGACGATAGTTGGAGATTCATATCCAACATAAATGCCCATTCGTCGTTGTGGACCCATCTTAGTACGCTGTGGCGGCGTAATAGGCACATAAATGGTACCCCCAAAAATGCGTAAGTGCGAGACATCAGGCTCGTATCCAGTCACTAGCTGTAACGCAGAGGAAGATTGGGTTGCAGTGGGTCGGAGACGAATTAGCGTCGCTGCATGCAATATTGCATATCCCCAAGCAGAAACAGGGAGATTGGTGCGCATAACCAATGTCTGTGCTATCATCTATAGTCGTTTGATAGCAGCCTCCGCGAGACCATTTTGGGTATGAACATGGGGAACTAGATGCTCTACATCAACCCCCACTGACATGCAATAGTCATCGAACATTTTCGATGTAAACTCCCCAGCATTATTAAGTCGAATTGACTTAATAGGATGATCTGGGTAGTGAGCTCGTAGACTGATAATCTGGGCGAGGAGTTTAGCATAAGCAGCATTTCGAGTGGACAACAGCGCGACATGTGACCAGCGTGTCGACGCATCAACCAATACTATAAAGTATTTAAAAGGTCCGCATGATGGTTGCATTGGTCCACAGATATCCCCTTGGATTCTCTGTAAGAACGGAATGAGTATTGTAGGATCCTTTGCGTAGGACGGTCTCATTCCTAAATTCCCGAATGAGCAGCTTTGTAAAATGAGCGAGGGGCTTTAGAAGCAACCAATGAGGATTTTGGTTGGGCCTGAGTGTCCGTAGCGCTATTAGAAGAAAAATGTGTGACTACATCTCCCATCATGGCATTAGAGCCATGGAAATTGGTGTGTGTAGCGTCATGGCCACGAGGAGAGGCAATCATGGCGTCATCACATGGGACTTGGGCAGCCCTATTGCGCCCCAAGACGGCTGCAGCACCAGAAGCTGCAATTGTTGCGGTCTTGCTAAGTCCAGGAATCAATTTTCGATTCTTGCTTCTTATCACTCTGAAGAAGGGATGTCGTGTGAAGTCTTTAATATATGGAGCACCATGTCGCGACCAGGGTGTCCTAGTCGGTCATGCCAAAGCCAATATGTGTCTGAATCCAAGAGATCTTCTCTTATGACATTATTGGATTCAATTGGTCGAATTGTAGTGACATAAAGTCCACTAGATTGACACATAAGCTTCTCTAAGATGCGCTTTCGTCCGAAATCATTAGAGGTAATGCAAAGGAATTCTATTCCGTTCTCACTATGCGTTTCCGCATGGAATCCGTTGGCTCTTATTTCTTTAAAACTCAATAAGGTTCGATTTGCCTTAGGAGCGTAGAGAGCTTTAGTGACTTTAATCAAGGTATCATTGGGCAAAAGGAATTGGGCCATTCCATGTCCTTGAACTAAACTTGATGGCCCAGCCATCGTAGTCATAGAGGAATATGTAGGCAACATCTCTAAGAATAATTGCCTATGTCGTAGAATGGTGTGCGTAGTTGCACTATCCGCAAGACATATGGATGAACTCCATTCCTAAAAGAAAAGCTCGTAATTAAAAAAGGAGTCATAAAGAAAAGAACTCAACTTTTATTAATAAGCCAAACAGAATTACATCATCGTTTCTTTAACCAAAGAAAATCTAATCCAATAAACTAGTTAATAGAAAACAATGGTAGTCGTCTAACTCCTTTCAGTAATTCCAATGTAAATGTGACCAGGTGAGTAGAGAGATGTCGGTGGAGCAAGGCTCGCATAAGTACCACTTATCTCAAAGCCTTCCTAGACATCACACTTACATTGAGTACGTCTACTTTGAAGAAAGACTAATATCATTGGCATCTTACTACAAAAGTAACATGGCAATTGCCTACATCTCTTGGAAAATAAAAAGACTTAATCAAAATCGCCAGTTTCTGGGTCTTGATCCTTGTAGTCTTCCACCCTTAGATCGAGATCTCCATCTTGATCTTCTTGTTCCATGTAATTTGCCTCCCTTGCTTCACGATACGTCTTGTATGCGTTTGCAACATTCTGGGATGCAGTACACTTCTTTGCCCAATGTCCACTTGATCCACATCGAAGACAAACATCTTTATGGTCAGGCTCCCTTGATCGAGATGCTTTTAGTGCATGATTTGGATGACTATTACTCTTGGTGGCGTCACCACCATAGCCGGAGGCTCCGCCTCTCTCTCTCTTTACATGTTGACCTCCACGGTTCCGTGCACGCCTCTCATGGCGATTTCCTTCCTCTTTAGGGCGAGAATATAGACCAGAACATCCAGAATTGTCCATACTCTTAGGGTTTCGCTCCTTGCCTCCTCCATTGGAGGCGCGACTATAGTTAGACTCCGGAATAGACTTAGTTCCCACGATTCTAGCATTATAGTTCTTCACAAGTATGTTGTCGTGCTTTTCAGCTACGTTCATGGCGCCAATAAGCTCATGAAACCTCTTGATACGTCCTGCCTTTACATCAATCCGATAATTCTTTGAAATCATCAGGGCAGAGACTGGTAAGGTAGAGAGAGTCTTCTCGAGCAACATCGTATCAGTTATGGTTTGGCCACAAAACTCCATCAGAGACTTGAAACGAAGAGCTTCCGAGTTATAACCAAGCACAGACTTGAAATCACAAAAGCGGAGGCTATGCCATCGCACTTCTAAATCAGGAAGCAGGGAGTCACGAACGTTGCCGAATCACTGCTCAAGTTCAACCCATAGCTTTCTTGGGTCTTCCTCATTGAGGTATTCACTTTGGAGCGCGTCATTCATGTGCCTTGTCATGAGAATGATGGCTTTAGCTTGATTTTCCTCAAAAGCAGTAGCTTGCTCAATGGAGAGCACGTTCTGACTAGGATCTTGGATGGCTTCTAGAAGTCCATCAGCCTTAAGATGTTGGCGCACATCTCGGACCCACCTATGTTATCCTACGCCAGTTGTCTCTAGTAGAACAAAATTCAACTTGTTCAGGTAACTCATCCTGAAAAACAACACAAGATTAGAGTTAGTTTCGGAGCGAAAAAAGGCTACCACGAAAAACTATTAAATTTCTGAGCGTAGTCGCTTCCAAGAAATTAGGGATTTTCTGAGCGTAGTCGCTTCCAAGAGAAATCCTTTTCCAAGAGGGGTTTTGGATTAGATCGAAACAACGATGTATGTGGTCGATCGTTTTCTTCTCAACAAACTCTAAGTTTGGAGGACTCTACAAGCTCCAGGCTTGGAGTGAGCACGAACCCCCACAGTTCGGCTATTGGTCTCCCCTATGAAGAAGAAAAGGGGGGTAGAAGGAGGGATGTTGGAAGTCCCTGATAAAAAGAAGAAGAAATAGAAAAACTTCAAAAACAGGAACTTTTAGAAAAGTTTACCTTGAATAGATGCCGGAATTCTTGACCAGAAAAGTTGTTGACTGGGCTGTGCAGTAATACTGCAGGGTCGCTGCGAGGATGTCGCGAGGACGCTGCGAAGATGCCTCGAGGACTCTTGTGAGGCCGCTGCGGGGATGTAGCGGGGATGTTGTGGGGATGCCGCGAGGTTGCTGCAGAGGCAGCTGCGGGGAATTAGGGTTTTTGGTTTTTAGGGCTAGGGTTAGAGCCTCGTGCTGATAACGTGTTGTTGAGAAACTGAATTTAAGAGGAATTTGCTGTGTATTCTCATTGATAATAGAGGCCTCTTTATATAGAGGATTACAATGAATAAAATCTCAATAATACAAGGAAAGTAATCGTACATTGAATAGGAATCTAGATCCTCCTAATTTAACCATATTACCACTAGAGTAAGTAACCTAGAGTTTGGGTCAAACACAAATTAGGGTTTACTTGAACACAGATATATATATATATATATATATATATATATAATTGATTGGCCGAGATTGAAATTGAAGAGAATAAATTAATGAGGGTAATTACGATTTTTCACCGCCTTAAAAGAGTAGAAGGTTAGTTCAACCGCTTTGAAAAACTCAATTCACTGTCACAAAAAAAGGTAACTTTTCTAAATTTTTGGAAAAATTAAAACTGTTGGGATGGAGAAGACGAGAAGGAAGCAGCTCAATGACAGAGATGAAAGAATAAAAATGACGAAAGTTTGAATCCCTCCTTATTCTGTTATTTTCTCCCTCCAGTTTAACATCATCACTACTACACAAAAGGCTTCACACGACACCTCTCAGACGACGTAACACTGTTTTCCGTGGTGTGAATAATTTCTCATTAGTGAGACGACGGTTGTAAAATTTCCGTCGTCTAATATGAATTCAACCAACGGGTGTTTTTAATGTTGAAATTATGTATTAGTTCAGAAGACGTTTATAAATGGAAGCGTGGTGTGAGGTTAAATTGTCACAGAGGCAACAAGTTTCGCACCAATTGGCACCAGTTAAATTTACTCAGCATGTAGTGTTTATACGACGGTTACTTTAAAACTGAGGTGTGAATCTATAGATTTGCAAGTTAAAAAATGTTCACCGACATTCCCTCCCATATTTCCCTCCATTTGTCTCCCCCAAATTTAGTTCCCTCTCAGCAGGCAATATGAGGTGGGAAAATTGAAAATTTTGAAGCGGCATTCAGACAACGTATATGTGAAAAACCATGGTCTGATGTCTTGTACGTGCATATGCATCAACTAATTAATAATGCAATGGCCGGCTTCTCCATGTGTCTTAAAGCATGCCCCACTACACAATATATAACATTCAGACCAAAAATAAAAAAATGCCCCAGCGACACAATTGCTATTTTGCTAGCATTCATTCTACAGCTACCCCGACACAATTGCCAGCATTCTCTTTAAAAAACTCCAGCCTACCTCGACCCCGACTCTCTCTTCGACTCTTCGAGCTACCCACACTCCGAAGCCTGAACCCAAAATCCACCTCCTCGGAAGCCCTGAACCCTAAATCCACAGCCTCCGAAGCCTAGAACCCTAAATCCCCGATTCTCTGGTACTAATCTCCGACTCCGAAGCCCTAATTCCGAGATTTGTCTTCGAATCTGGTAAGTTCTCGTCCTCTCTATTGGGTGTTTGATTTGGGGGTTTCAGGTTTCTCGTCCTCTTGTCCTCGACACTCACTTTTGATTTCGGCCTAATCCCTCAGCCTAATACCTAAATCTAGTCGCTAACCCTAATCCGTCATTCCCTCAGCCTCTATTCGAGATTTCGACTGACCCTGACCCTCATCCTCTCTTCGACTCACTCCCTCTGTCCCTCAGTTTCAGTCGCCGCCGACCCACCGCAAAGTTCGACTGTTCGGCCTTATCTCTAAGCTAGCTCTAACCTCTCAGTCTTTCATCTCACTCCCTCAGCCTCTCAGTCTCAGTCTTCCTATTCGTAATCTCGAACCGCTGAACCGCCGACCCACGGCTTTGCTTCGACCCACTGTAAGTAAACCTTCTCTCTATACTTCATTGTTGGGATGTTGGTCTCCGACCCATCGATCTCCAGTTAATAGATTTGATTATTTGAAATTTCATCTCACAACTCTCAATCTCCCTCAGTCCCTCATCTGAAATTTCATGAACCCAGTAAGTCAAGTAACTAATTATTTCAATTTTCAACCCAATCTCAGTAACTAACTCTCTGTTTTTGATTAAATAGTCTTAAATCTTACTCTTGGAGAGTTGGAGTCTTGGGGAGAGCGGAGGCCGGAACTCAGGAAGACGAGCAGTCGGAGTAGACAGGAGGAAGGAGGTGAGAAACTGAGAACGTGCGGACTGTGAATATGTGAGTCTTCATTTGAAAATTGAAATTGCTTTGTGGGTTGTGGCTTCTTTGGTTAATTGATTATATATTTATATGCAGCTAAGCAGCTTGATCAGTTTTTTTTTAATTATAATTTATATGCTTGATTGCTTGGCTGCTTCGTTGAAAGACAGAGAGGGATGGAAATTGCTTTGTGGCCTTGTGGCTTGTTTGATTAATGAATAATGATTATATATTTATATGAGTCTGTGTCTCTGTGTATCAGTGTATGAAAGACACAAATGGTCAAATGGAATTGGTCAATTGGATTGGATAATTATGTTTGGTCATGGAAATGTTTGGTCAATTGGATTGGATAAAAATATATATATATTTCTGTTTGTAGTGCAATGCCATCAGGTTTTTCACCACAATACTCATGGTGCACTGCCCAGCGTTTACGACAGGTTTGTGCTTGGAGCATTGAAGCCTTTTCGATCTTTTGTTATTTTATTTGTTTTAGTACTATATGGGGGCTTAGTGAGATTTATGGGTTTTTGGTGGTTTAGGGCTCGTGAGTTGTTCTACTATTTGAAAGGTGGGCGGGTCGATTATGGTGAAGAACACAGCAAAGCCTGTGGGCATTCCCAGTTTGGCCGTCTGTATGAACAAGGTTGGTTCTGTTTTTCCTCATGTTCAATGTTCTGTTGTTTGATGAAAGAGCAAGAAATGAGATTGTTTTCATAATAAACCTCGTATCATAGCAAGTCTCAAGTTTTGGTTGTGGTTGAATTGCAGGGCACTACCCTGAATGGGATGAGGATCATCCTATTCACTTTGTGGGCCATTCCGCCGGAGCTCAGGTCGTCCGTGTTCTGCAGCAAATGCTTGCTGATAAGGTGAGTCCAATTTTGCAGAACCAAATTTTTGGAAAGAGTGAAGGAGCTATGAATTGGTTTAGATTGGTTTTGGACTTAAATGTTTCATTCATTTTGTTTTTAGGCTTTCAAGGGGTATGAGAATACTAACGAGAATTGGGTATTGAGCATCACATCATTGTCCGGAGCGTTCAATGGGACTACAAGAACTTACTTGGATGGAATGCAGTGAGTTTTATTTCTTCAGCTTATTCCTTTTCCTGTAGTTGAATTCTTCAACTTTGTTCATCTCAAAGTCTGACCGATGAAATGCTTAAAAGATATAGTTACCGACTTCACAAAAGAACAAAGTAGAGTATGTCACCTCAGATTTACCGTCTTTTTCTAAAGTAACTCATTCTAACAGATGCAAAAGAAAGAGTAGAATCAAAGCAACCAAAAACTGACATAAAAGCTGTAACTTGCTGATCACTCTCAAGCACTTGAGCATCAAATTTTCGTTAAAGTGATCTAGTGGATTTCTCAGTTTGGGGACTTTTTAGTGTCCTATAAGCAAAACCAATCATATTCTACAAATTGTAGTAAATTTATTTCATTCTCCATATGACTTTTATGTGCTAAAACATTAACTGTGGTTTCCATGTTTCATCAGGCCTGAGGATGGCAAAACCCTAAAGCCCATATGTCTGCTGCAACTATGTCGCATAGGAGTGATTATTTATGACTGGCTAGACATTTCCTGGCTAAAGGAATATTACAACTTTGGGTTTGATCACTATAATATCACATGGAAGAAAGTCGGTGTTTGGGGTCTCATTGATTGCCTCTTGGGAAATTCGGGACCATTCGCTTTTTGGTTGCAATCTTATATTTTTTGATGTGGAAAAATTTCTATACTGTTAGGCATTATTGATCTATTATACAAATTGATTACTGTAGTCAACTATATTTCCATGACTAATATGCATAAACCTTATTCATGCTAGGGTCGGAGAAAACGAAAACTTATGTGCAGCAATATCATGCAAGAAGAAGAAAGCCAATGTTTTCGTTCCATTAATTGGAGTAGTTGGTGGACTTGCTATAGGCATCTGACAAGGGTCTGGTCTAATCACTGAGCCTTGATCCTTGTCCACCTCATCTTAGGCCTTTTCGTTTTGAGGCTATGCTATCATGTTTGTAGCATCAATGGTTATATTATTTAGCATGAGAAGAAAAAGAAACAAGGTAATGAGCTCATGGCTGCAAAGTCTGCTGAAGCTCATGGACTGGAAGCTTTGAAGTGCAATAGGCTTGAAATTTATTTTTAGGGCTGACCTGACAATTTTAAGTACATTTTTGGATGTATTTTGCAATGGGGGTTTCTTAGATGTGCTCCATTTGTGTATCAATACTAGCATATATTGTCAAATCCATTTAGGTACATTGTTGTGGATTATAACAATCATATATATATTGGTAAATTACTATTTATTTGGTGATTTTTGATTCTAGCATTGAATATGAATCATTCTAGTAGGACAACAAATGAAAATGTCGTCTGATAATGATTATAGGGTGGATTCAAACAAATTTTCAACAATTCACACGACGGTTCTTACCGATATCATTGTTGGATGCACACAAAGACGACAAGTATTAGCAAAAACCATCGTCTCAAATGTCACAATACAACGGTTCGAGTTATATCTGTCGTGTGAAGGCACACACACACTGAACCGTAGTATGAGTAGAAGTCACACCACGCTAGAATCCTAAAAACCGTGGTATGAGTAGAAGTCACACCACGACATATTTATGTCAACAGCTCGTCGACAGCATGTCGGCAGATCTGCCGGTCCATCAGACGACGGATTGAGCTGCAAACCGTCGACCCAATGATCGGTATACGACGGTTGAAAACCATCGTCTGACAGCGTTTCATCAGACGACGCCTCGATAGACCACGGAAATGCAAAACGTGAGACGACAGTTTTAAACCGTCGTGTGAAGCCTTTTGTGTAGTAGTGCATTTTCTCATCAAACCAGTAAATGAGTATTTGAGCCATTTCGTTGAGCTGTAAAATTTCCAGCATTGAATTTCCAGCCTTAAAGGATCATACATTACTTCGGTTTGAGTTTCGATCATCATACTCCTCATCATGGCCATCCTAATCGACGATATGGATCGAATATCGCAGTTGCCAGAACCCATTATGGAGAAATTCCTGTTTTGCTTGCCCGGTGAAGATGCTGTCTACATGAGCCTCATGTCCAAGACGTGGAAAAGCCTTTAGGACTCTTCCACATTCTCACTTTCATTTTGATATTTCTGGAAAATCAAGACGAGGTTTGTGAATTGTGTTGATGAGTCCTTGAGTTTACTCCAAGAACATTCGAAAAGGATAATTTACTTTACTCTGAAAGCTGTATTGGCAAAAGACATCTCTGATCATCACCCGGACTGCCGGACAATTGGATAAAGCTAGTACCCAAACACTACATCAAAAACTTGTTGCTCGATTTTCGTATTCCTGGCCACCCAATGTACAAGTTTCCTCCTGCTAGGTTGGATTTTGGATCACTGGTTGTGCACAAGTTAAGACATTGTACTCTGACGAGTGACTTGGTTCATGGCAACACAAGGTTTAGCTGACTAAAGGAGCTCGAGTTGTCGACTCACATGTTGATCTGGATAGATTTTTCTGGGAGCTCCTTTCTAGATGCCCTTCTCTTGAGATTTTGGAGCTGAGATTCTGTGTAAGGATGGATTGTATTTGTATTCCGGTTTGTAGATTAACCAATCTCAAGAAGGTTGTACGTCCTCGAAAGCCATCCTTGTTATGATGATGAATTTTATATATGGGTGTGGTATTAATTGAAGCAGTCAATCTCGAAACTCTATTATTATTCGTGCAGATTCAGGCCATTGGACCTTGGATCAATCTGGTGCAGGAATTTAAAGGAGCTAAGTTTCGTTGTTGATGGATCGATGATTAACGGTTAATGTTGTTATTTCTCAATTTCCCTCTCTTGAGAAGTTGACCCTAGCTATTTGGAAGGAAACACTGAGGGTTTCTAGTCCTCGACTCAGAAGTCTTGATGTGTTGGGATGTTTGAGAGGAGGGTTCATCCTGGTAACTCCAAATCTTGTCTATTGCAGATTTCGTGATTAAAATTATGAAATTCCATCTCGCACTACTAGAAAAACGACCTATGGGCACAGCACAATGGGTACAGTTGGGGAGTTGGTGGCCAATTAAGCACCAATCCGTCCGTCGCCAAAGTACTCTCTCCTTTTTTCACTCTCTTCCTTTGCCAGCTGCACAAAGCCATCTTCTCTCTCTAGTAATTATTAAAATATCTCTTCTATCCGTCGCCCAGAGCATTCATGAACCTTCTTCTTTCTTTTTTCAAAAAACTATTTTTTTTTTTAAACTAAACCCTTATCAGCTTTAGACATTAAAAATAAATAAATAAAAAAACCTTACTAACGTCTCCCATTTTCCCAGCCGCACACAATTATCTCTCTCTGTTTTTTTCTCCAGATCTTCTTTCTACCTCTTTACCCATGGCCGCTCTCTCAGCTTCTTCTTCCTCTTATCATCTTTGCCCATATACTGATTTCATCAAAATCCAACAATGTGTAACCGAAGCTTCTGTATTCGGTCCCTCGATCGATTCATCTAGATGTCACATAGAAGCCATGAATCAAAAAGAGAGTCTGACGGTCTTCCCTCCTTCTCAGAACCGAAGCAAGGGCTACCTCGTCAATTTTAGGTAAGTGAGGTTACTGAGATTAGATGGAACTTGGTTTCTCCGATTCTTTAATTTTTCGTCTTCAAGTTCTTGATAAATATTTGGGTTTGTTGAGACTAGCTTTTTTTTTTTTCTCTACTTATTAACTTTTCTTCGATGTTGTTTTTTCTTAATTTTTCTATCTTGATTCTCTTTTAGGTTTTGGCCAATTGTGGATTGATTAAAGCAAGGTACTTCCTCAAAATCTGTGGACAACTAATTTCTTTTAAATGTTTGATTGTGCTGATATAGCTAGTATATAATTTAGATTCTCTGTAGTCTGAATAAAAGAAAAAGCTTTCACAGAAGCATTGCTGCCTTGACTCAACCTCAGAATGAATGGAGTATACCATTTGAGCTTGAGGTTAGTAACCAGAGCTATTATGTTAACTCCCAACAGGATGTTAAATGATAGTCAGTTGTTTATAGCACTTGTTTATCAATGATCTGAATGTGTTTCTTGGGTTGATTAGGTGTTATCTGGGAAAAGAAGAGATGGTGAAATTTAGAGCAGCATGGGTTATATCAAGAAGAAACTCGTACTTAGTTCAGGTGATGCTGTGCTGTAAAAGAAAATGTATATATGTTTGTGGTATAAGACAATTGTGTATTCATTTTGAATACTTTTGACTGTTGTATAAAAAATAATGTATTCATCTGTGATATAAAAGAATAATGTATTTATTTTTTAATACAAGAATTGTCATACATGGGTCCCATGATCTGAACAGAAAAGCTTTTTTTTTGTCAGAAAACCACAAATTGCCACGGACACGAA
Organism: Rosa multiflora; assembly: GCA_002564525.1. Taxonomy (NCBI): domain Eukaryota; kingdom Viridiplantae; phylum Streptophyta; class Magnoliopsida; order Rosales; family Rosaceae; genus Rosa; species Rosa multiflora. The sequence goes on along the minus strand of BDJD01001903.1, from coordinate 276,555 downwards.
TCATATAATATTAAGCAAAATGTTAGGAGAGAGAAGAGAGCGCGTGAAGCAAATAGGAAAGGTGGTCCAAATATGGGACGGACAGATTTTTCTATCAATGGAGTCTGTACAAATGGTCACGGACACAAATCTGACTCTATTGCTCAATGCCCACTGCTAACCGTCCCAAATAGAGTCAATGGGGACGAATTTTTGGGTGTGCCTATAGGCCCGATTTCTAGTAGTGTCGGGTGGTGTCAAACTGTCAAATTATCGGATCCGAAAAATGTCTGTTGATGTGCAGAGGGGAACAACATATCCGATGTAGTCAGGTCAGGATCTAGCACTATAATGACTATTCAACATTGGACATTTCCCTCTACATATAATTCTGCGTTCCAATTAGTATCAATAGTTTGTTTACGGTAGAAGTTGCATTATTTCATGTAAGGTTTAACCCATTTAATTTATTCTCGAGTTCCAAATCATGTTTTGCTTAGTAGACAAATGAAATAGAATGTTATGGCAGTAGTCAATGTATGTTAATTCTCTGTTAATTAGTGCATGTTAAATATATACAAGATGTCATCTTCTCTACGCTCATTGTAATAAGCATGCTCCTCTCATTCTATTATGCAATTCATTACTTAAAACTTGAGGGCAACTGCACTGATTTTAATAATTAAAATATGGAGAGAGCTGTAGCGATTCCTTAAAAAAAAAAAAAAAAACTTAATTCAACCAATCAATTTACCTTTCTTTCCCGTCTAATATTAGGAAGCAACATTGTGCTACATGCGCCTCTCATTTTATTGCAGTTTATTTACTTAATTTAGGAAGCAACATTAGTTCTATTAATCAAAACTAGCTTTCTTCATACATGCTCTGCACGGGACAATTCTTAGGTTCACCCCTTAAGTGAATGAGCATATTCAGTTATTCACCCTATCTTGCGATTAACGAATAATAACTTTATAATTTTCTAATCCAACTATTCATGTTGTATAACGTAATCAAAGATTAGCTCTGTAAAAAATCAATCAAATTGAAGATCTTTTAGTTATTCATTTCTGTGAAATACATGGACGGTTCATCATAACAGTAGTAAGTGTTGTTAGAACCATCCATTTTTTATATTCAATTAGATGATTAAATGATTTCTGATTAGATTGATTTTTTACAGAGATGATCTTTAAAGGCTAATTTAAGATATGAACCGTTGGATTATATATTTATGAAGTAAAAGTATGTTAATCGACAATGTGGGTGAATATGCTCGTTCACCCTCAACCTAAGAATTTTTCCTCTGCATGTGTAATAGTTCCCTTTTTTATTTAAGTGACTTGTTGGTAAATTCCATCATTGTAGAGGTCGTGGGTTTGATTCTCACTGACATATATAAGGGTGTGGTGGGCTAAGATTTTTTTGTTTTTAATATAAAATAAAACAGTTATTGCAGAGATCGAGAAAATAGTGGAGAGAAAAGTGGGAATTAATTGTGAGATAATTTCTTTTTAATTTTCCTAATAAAAATATACTTTTTAATTGTCGTATTTACCCTTATAATTTAATTTATTCTCAAAAGTTTTTAATCTTTTAGGGTTAAATCTGTCAAAAATTTCAGTTTTAGCTCACAAAACCTCTTCTCCTAATAATAGTACAGATTTAAAGACATTTGCAGAGATCCTTATTAAAAAAAAAAAAAAGGTCATTGACCCAAAGCACCAAAATAAGCAAAAATTATCTCACTTATCCTAGCAACAGAATTTTTGTTCCCACATACACAATTTAACAACAAATGACCATTTTACCCTCAACCAAATTAAAGAATTACAACCACGCCACACTGTCTCATCTCTCTCATCCCTTTCAAAATTTAAGGACAGTTGCAGAGATCCTTATATAAAAATAATAATAATAATAAATAAAAGAAGAGTCCTTGACCCAAAACACTAAAGTAAGTAAAAATTATCTCACTTACCCTAGCAACAAATTTTTGTTCCCACATACACAATCTAACAACAAATGACCATTGTACCCTCAACCCAATTAAAGAATTACAACCACGCTACTCTCTCTCTCTCTCTCTCTCTCTCTCCCTCCCTCCCTCCCTCTCTCCCTTTCCTACTGACCTCCGGCTTTGGCAACGTCCTAGGCCCTTCGGCTTTCGGCGCTCTACCCAGGCTCTCTGCTCTCAGGCGCTCGACCTAAGCCAGTGGCAGAGGAGAACGATGATTTGGTGTCCAGAGATTTTCTCTGGGTACCCAAATCAATTTCTTTCTTTCGTTTGTTTTTTTTTTCTTTGGGTAAAATGGGGGCAGAAGGCCCAGAAGGAAAAAACGTTTATTGGGGGGCAATAGACGTTTTGAATTGATGTAATCTCCTCGTTTTTTTTTCTTTAATCAAACTTTTATTTGTCTAAATTTAGGGAGATTAGTTCCCATTCTGGCGACTGAAAGTTCTATTGGGGGGGGGGGGGCAATAGATGTTTAGAATTGATGTAACCTCCTCGTTTTTTTTTCTTTAATCAAAGTTTTATTTGTCTAAATTTAGAGAGATTAGTTCCCATTCCGGCGACCGAAAGTTCTATTGGAGGGCAATAAAAGTCTATTGGGGGGTAATAAAGGTTTATTTCCCCTCTATTGAGGGAAATAGAGGTTTATTTGGGGGCAAGAAACCTTTCCAGTGACCTATGAGATCTCCAACGACCTGTTTAGGGACCTCCGGAGAGGTGTTTTAGAGAAGCCCGGTGGGTGGCGACTGGTGACTGGAATCCGGCGAAGTCTCCTATGGTTTCTCTCTCTTCCATTCTCTCTCTCTCTCTCTCTCTCTCTCTATGTAACAAAGGGGTGAGGCTAAAATAGTCTAAAAAAATAAAAAAATTAAAAAAAAAACATAAAAAGATTCTAATTCAACCAATTAATTTGACTTTTTTTTTCTATACAATCCAATTAGTTTGACTTGCTTGATAAAAATAAGGGAGTGAAATCTACACTCTCTATTTTACAATTCACACTCTATGGGCACGTTTACTTACTTGGAATGGGAGGGAATGATTACGGGGTAAAACTATTCCTACATTTACTAACACATAAAGAAATCATAATGATTGTAGGTAAAAATATTCCTACGTTTACTAACACATGAAGAAATAAGAATGGGTGTAGGTCCCACCTCCTTATAAGGAATTAATTCCTGAATACTCAGGAATTTGATTACGAAGGAGGGAGATGAGTTTAGGAATCAACACATCCGAAATCAATACCTATTCCTTTATTCTCCTATTCCAGTTGTCTCCAATTCATGATTATTTTCCATTCAAAATAAGAAAACGTGCCATATGTTTTATTTTTTTTAGTATCTTTTTATAATGTGGATTATATATATGTGATATTAATTAAAATATTAAAAAGAAAAACATAAAGCACTAAAGATACCCAGGCCCAAACTCCATGTAGCCCCAGCAACAAAGCCCCTGCCCACACACCACAGGCCGAGGCCCAAGGTGGAGCTTCTCCTGCTTGGGCCTCGGCCTACGGTGTTTGGGCAGGGGCTAGATGGAGTTTGGACCTTGGTCTGTGCTTGGGCTCAGGTCCCCAAATGTGTTATTTTTATGTTATTTGCATGTTAAAATTAGGATTTGGTTTCTTTTGTTTTGTTTTTCAGCAATAAGTTACTATCAATGTTTTGTTTTAAGTTTAGATGTTGGGTCGGGTGAACTGCAATTTTGGCATAAACAATCTTCTATTCGGAGGTCTAGAGGTCGTTCCTGTTCTGGAGTTAGGTCAGCAGTGGCGGTGAAAATGTCTGGCGGTGGCATACTGGCATAGACAATCATCATTGGCCTTCTAGTGGGATTGTTCCTGTCTGATCTCGAGTCAGAGGTGATGGCAATTTTGAGCATTTGTGGATTGACGGTGTTGACATTAAGGTGGCCATGGTCTTGGGTTTAATTTAGTCTCAGGTCTGACGGTCCAGCATTTCTTTTTGGTCGGGTTCAAAGTCACGACTAGTGTAGACTTGGTTGATCAAAGGTAGGTCAGGAGGACTCTGGGTGGCGAGTTAGTGTTGACAAAGTTGTGTATCAAGGATTCACTGCGCCTGCGCATCTTGTCTTGGCCTTTTAATTGTAGTGCAAGTTAAGTTTGTAGTTGAGTCGGGGCCTTTTTGGCTCCGTTAGTCAGTCATATTGGAGTTCTAGTGTGAAATCCAGTGACCATTTCTGTGTATGAGAATATGAGATGATGCCAAGACTCATTGTATCCACTATCCAATTCATTATTAATGAAGTTCCTTCTTGATAAAAATATATATATATATATATATATATATCACATAAAGTCATAAACCTTCCGCTCTCCAGCTCTATCGACAAAACCAAGCAAATACTAAATTAACCCTCCTTTTCTGAAGCATATTGATCATTCTAGACACCACATGAAACACAAACACAAGTTATGTTAGAATATGTGGACTTAACATTATCTTAATCACATTGAGATAAAACCAGTTGATTTAATCCTATGTAAATAACAAGAAGTACATGAATATAACTCTAATTCCAGTTATCTACGTGGGTGTATATCTCCTAGTAGAAGTAGGGAACTCAATTGTAATCAACCTGAATTACATTAAGTGTTTGAGATAAATTCTAAGTCTCCTATCTAGATAAACATGAAGCAGTGTTGGACTCCTTATGGGATGAGTCTAACTCGTAGTTTTGGCCAATATAAATAGGGAGCAAAGTCCCTGTATTCATCACCGTTGTTAAGCATTTTGTTCAGCCCCATTCTAAAGCTTTTGGTGTTGACATACAGAAGGCTTTCTGCTCTAGTTCTGTTGCTATTCATTCTCGGTTCCAGTTGCTCAAGATGTCTAACCTTGGTCAAGTTGTTTCTGCAGGGATCCAGAGCGTCATTGAACCAGGTGGAGTCCTAGTGCAGCTAGTAAAGCTATTCTGCAGTTTCTGTGTGGATGTTGTGCAGCTGGTTTAATTGATATTGTATATGTGTTGTATGATATGATCTTGTGGTTGATGTGTTGTTTGTTGCATCATGTAGATTTAACAAGTTACACGTGGCATTTACAAGATGTGTGGCAGTCCATGTAGAGGACATGAATTTGATCTCATATGTCATCCCTGATATTATGCCATTGTTAAGAGGTACCAATCTCTACCAAAAGAAGAGGAAAAGGAAAAGCAGCTAGCTAGGATCCTGAAAAATGCAGTCAAGACTTGTACTTGGATGGCTCTCTAGAGGTGGAGGCATCACAAGTTGTACAGGCAGGGCAATTGCTTGTTGTACCAAGAAGCCAGAGCTGCTGCGTCTTGTCACAACCAAGGCGCAGAACCGAGCCGCCGTTCATGGCCTCAAGCGCCCTGTCGCGGACTAAGTCATAAACGTAGGTTAGCTTGCATGGTTTTGTAAATTCTATTCCATCTCTATCAAAGATAAAAGAGCTTCGAATGTTTGATATCCCTCATCTCTGGTAGTCCTGAGGTCTGTCTGTGTTTTGCAGGAGGAAGAAGTAGAAGAGGAGATACAACAAGCGAAACAGGAGAAAGAAGAGAAGAGGAAAGAGGTGGAGAATTCTGTGGACTCCCAACTCAACCGCCCTGATAAAATCTACCCTCCTAGTTAATTTTCCATCATAATTGTTCATGGTGTATGTATCTAAAGCTCTAATGTACTGATGCTTCTATACTTGGTTCTCTGTCGATATTATAACTTATGAGAGTGACAAGACTTCATGGAGTTAAGATGCGATATTGACATGCAACTTTACAGAGTCGGGATTAATTCATTTATGGTCGCATCATAATATAACATTGTTCACAAATTGGACCATTTACTTTTTGAGAAAAAAGGATGCTGCTCTTCGAAGTTAAATGTAGCATATTACCTAAGAAGCACTGATACGGGTGCGGGTATTCGGATGCGATGCGATGCGATACGTGGATACGAAAAATCTTAAATGTTATTGGATACGGGTACGAGAAGGATACGTCAATTAAATATATATATATATATAATTTTTTCCCGGAACAGGTCATTTAATCCCCGAACCGGCCAAAAGTTCAAGCTCCACTTTGAACCGGCAGAAAAAAAGAAAAGAAGAAGAAAAAAAAAAGAAAGGAAGGCCCAGCCCAGAAGAAGAAAGGAACAAAGCCAGAAGCCTAAAGTCAACTCGGCCCACTGACCCACAGCCTTTGCCACGTCAGCAGCAGACCCACTGCCACGTTAGCAATCAGACCCCACTACCACGTCAGCAGTGGACCCCAGCCCACGTCAGCAGCAGGACCCACTGCCATGTCAGCACCGGTCAACTTTCATGCGACTTTTCCAAACACATTCCGGTGACTTTTTCGGTCACTTTTTCTGGCCAAATTATCCGGCGACCTATTTCGAGGTATTTTTTACTAAACGTTCCCCTTTTTTTAGAGTTTTTTTTTTTTTTTTTTTTTTTTTTTTTTTTTTTTTTTCAGGGTAAAAAGTCAGTATTATCCCCACGTATCCGATTTATTTACATCCTTTTACGTATCTAAATAGGATACGGACGTATCCAAACCGTATCCAAATCCGGATACACGTATCCGAGCGTATCGTATCCGGTTCCCGGATCGATACGGGATACGAAGGCAAAATCACGTATCCGTGCTTCTTAGGTTCTAATTCGTCTGATTGAATGCTTGAATCCGATTGCTTGGAACTAGACGGAGGCAAAGCATCACTGGGGGAAGCTCATCTTCATCACTTGCCATATCCTGCAAGGTGAACTAGTCAAAGCCAAGGTCCTCATCTTTAATTGACGATAAGGTTGAGGTGCCATTTACTTTTCCATTGTATGCTTCAGTCGGACCACCACACCCTGTATTTGTTTCCTTCTCCATCCGGCTAAGCACTTCATTCGATGTGAATAAAGGGTCTTCGTTCTCATTGATGGAAAAGGCCTGGGTTCCATTTACCTTTCCATTATCTGCTTCAGTCAAACCCCAAATCCCCGCTTCCTAATCACTTCATTTTGGTGCGACTGAAGGTTTTTCATTCTCATGGGATGATAGGAGCATTTTAATGCGACGTTTTAATTGTTATTTCCTCATATTTTACTTAGTTATTTCCTTAAATAAATAAATTTTAATGTAATTTTTATTTTCTAGGTACATTGGAATAAATGGAGCTGAAATGAGCTGAATGAAGAAATGGAGTTTTCTTGGTCCGACTAGGAATCCCAGTCAACGCAGCAATCCTGATGAGGCTAGGAAACCTGAAGGCATTAGGAGACCACATGATGACGTGGGAGATATTTTGGGAGATTAAATCTGATTTTTGCATGGGAAATCAAGGAGATTACGTTGAGAATATCAAAGGAGAATTTCAAGGAAGAAAACGTTCAAAACAAGTCCAGATTCGTTCCTTAATTCCCTCAAGATATGTTAGCTAAAATTAGAGAATAAAATCTGCAATTTTAATGTGAAAATCAAGAGAAAATCAAGGGGAGGATGTTAAGGATAAAGCCATGGAGATATTTAAGGGTGGAAATGTCCAAAATGCATCCAGATACATTATCTAGGTTCATGACTAGATATTTTGCAAACATTTGTGAATAAAATCAGATTAAATCATGGGAAAATCAGCAACAAAATATTAGGGATTGATTTTGGAGCTTTTTGATTGGTTGGATGATACAACAGAGCTGACGTGACGCTACGTGATTGATCGAAGCTGTGTGGTGCAACCAGAAAATTCTTTGGAAATTAAATTCATGAAGCCTTGCCTTCCCCTATATAAACCCCCCTATGCCACAACACTCCACACACCTCTCTCCATTAGAAAATAAACATTAGAAAAATTCTCTCCATTCTCTAGTCTTCAGAAGCTCTGCATCTCAACCAAGGAGGAGAAGAAGTCACGCAATACATCAAGATCCTATCCGCCATCCACCTTGTGTCGTCCCTAGAAGATTGCTTGCTTTCAAGGATCTTCGAGTTCTTCGTCTCAAGGCCATGTCATCCATCTTTCACGGTGTATTTCATACTTTCTTTTGATTCCTTTGTTTGATTTCGTAGAGTTATGAATTCTAGTTAACATGACGTCACTACTAGGATAAAGTTCATAGACATCAGTTCACAACTGATGTTAAAAAAAAAAAAATCCGATGTCTTAGTGGGCGATGTTAAAGATCGCCAAAACTAAGACCTCGGTTCACAACTGATGTCTATTTTGCAACGAGACATCGGTTTAAGGTTCAGAACCGATGTAAAAACATTAATGTGATCACCATTTTTGTGTGTTTAGCTATTGTCAAACTTTCATATTTTGGCATTAGATGCTTAATGAAATATAGGTCTAACAACACAATTATCTATTTTAACATCGTTTCTGATTTAGAAACGATGTCTGATAATATTTTACACATCGGTTCTCATAAATTTTTTATTGTGGTTCATAAGCTTTTCTTGTGTTTGGTACATAATATTTCACTACACATTCAATCTACATTCTATAGTATAGTTTGAACTGATGTCCATATTTATGCTAGACATCGGTTTTGTTTATATATTGATGTCCATAGTTATTCTAGACATCGGTTTTTCTTTATATATTGATGTCCATATTTATCCTAGACATCGGTTTTGTTTATATATCAATGTTCATAGTTATACCAGACATCGGTTTTTGTTTATATATCGATGTCCATAGTTATACCAGACATCGGTTTTTGTTTATATATCGATGTCCATAGTTATACCAGACATCGGTTTTTGTTTATATATCGATGTCCATAGTTATACCAGACATCGGTTTTTGTTTATATATCGATGTCCATAGTTATACCAGACATCGGTTTTTGTTTATATATCGATGTCCATAGTTATACCAGACATCGGTTTTTGTTTATATATCGATGTCCATAGTTATACCAGACATCGGTTTTTGTTTATATATCGATGTCCATAGTTATACCAGACATCGGTTTTTGTTTATATATCGATGTCCATAGTTATACCAGACATCGGTTTTTGTTTATATATCGATGTCCATAGTTATACCAGACATCGGTTTTTGTTTATATATCGATGTCCATAGTTATACCAGACATCGGTTTTTGTTTATATATCGATGTCCATAGTTATACCAGACATCGGTTTTTGTTTATATATCGATGTCCATAGTTATACCAGACATCGGTTTTTGTTTATATATCGATGTCCATAGTTATACCAGACTGTAGAAGATACCACTACTGCAATAACTACATGCAGTATAATTTGTTCACAATTCATCCTGATATCACTACATCTACTACATAATGGTCACCAAAATCTAGCCTTACTCAAAATCATATTGCTTGTCAAGATCTAGTTATAGCAAAGTCTGCATGCAAGTAGTCAGCCGCTTCAATCCGCACCTCATCAAGTTGCTCTTGGATATATGAGTTCCGACTCTTTGCCGCCCACTAGAAATGTATAACACAACATAAGTCATAACCAATTCCTCCAATAGTTGTCTGAGCCCCTATACTTAATTTCAAGAAATAAAGTTAGGCATGAATGCAAGTAGTGACACAAAAAATGAGGAGGAAACGAAAATAATATGTCAAATTGTCAATACATCTCAATGATCTCATTAAGGAAGAAGAGCTTGAAATCATTCATATGTGGTCCTGATTATTTCCAACAAGAAATTATAAAAATTAAATATGCATACCAAGAGGTAGTTTCAGCCCACTATCTACTCAGTTACAATTTGTTCACTGGAGCTCCTACATCCTTCAATTAGAACAAAATCTAGTAAGTATTGATAAGTAGCTAAAACAAATGTCCTTGAAACGAAAAGAAGACATTTACATACAAATAATCTTTACAATCCCAAAACAAATGTCATTGTATCTTTTACTTGTTACAATATACTTGACTACAAGCACATTCTAGTAACTAATTCCTAGTTATACATTCTAATCTTATCTAATCCTAGATGACAATAGACATACATACAAATGTACAGATCTTTATCTAAAGGAAACAAATAGCACAACATTCATTAAGTAATGTACAGGGGAACCCTCCACCTACAATAGGACTTCCATGATCAGATAGCACTGGAAGTCTGGAACCACCTAAATGTAGTTTATCTATAAAACTGAAAAAGTTACCAAAAAGATCAATTACAAAACTCAAATCATTGTACAAAAAGACAGTTTTAGTAGTAGTTACCTAGAGGAGCATCATGAGCGTGGAACATGTATATAGACTGATGACAAAGAGGAAACACCTGAAGAAACTCAAGCTGCTGCTTAGCATGTCTTTTTAGTTTTTAATACTCATGAAGCTAAAATTGATACGTAGAAGTACCTACATTAAATAGTTTCAGAAAATCAACAATATGACTAAAGCAGAAAATTCAGTCTTCAATCACAAGACCTATACCAGAAAATCAACAATATTGTTGTAGATAGTTGTCCAATCTTGTCAAGATTGCATAATATCAATTAACAGAGAAGAAATATATGCTTTACCACTCAATGATCCCAAACTTAGGACATAAGCAAAAGTAATTACCGTGTATAATCCTGGTAGTTAATGTACTTTATTGGCCTTTTGATCTTACTTTTGCTAGTCCTCAACCTGATATCAAAAGTTTTACATTAGTGCAACTGAGCAATATAACACTACAATTAATCGATTAAATTACAAAACGTACTACATAGCAGCATCCTAATCCAAAACTTAATAGATGCAACCACATATGTATGTCCACATCAAAACAAACAAGCATCTAAATCATGCAGAACCACGCAACATTCCTTGTAGAGTAAACCAATAAGCCATAATCAAAATACAAACATTCCTTACTTTACCTGTTAAAAACTTTAACATTTAAACATGCCAGCAGCTACTAGCAACTTAAGTTGAGCATGTGTTCTGCCAAGTAAAAAAAAAAAACAATGATTAAATAAAGTACAGAAAAGCTACCTTTACTTGGTCTCGAACTTTAAATTATAAGGATACTCAAGATTATAGATTGAAATTATAAGGTTATAGATTGAAAAATGAGCACTAGAACTTTAAATTATAAGGATACTCAAGATTATAGATTGAAATTATAAGGTTATAGATTGAAAAATGAGCACTAGAACTTTAAATTATAAGGATACTCAAGATTATAGATTGAAATTATAAGGTTATAGATTGAAAAATGAGCACTAGAACTTTAAATTATAAGGATACTCAAGATTATAGATTGAAATTATAAGGTTATAGATTGAAAAATGAGCACTAGAACTTTAAATTATAAGGATACTCAAGATTATAGATTGAAATTATAAGGTTATAGATTGAAAAATGAGCACTAGAACTTTAAATTATAAGGATACTCAAGATTATAGATTGAAATTATAAGAGAAAAGCTACCTTTACTTGGTCTCGAACTTTAAATTATAAGGATACTCAAGATTATAGATTGAAATTATAAGGTTATAGATTGAAAAATGAGCACTAGAACTTTAAATTATAAGGATACTCAAGATTATACAGTAAAACAAACCTGAGTCTGAAGCCTAATATTAGTACGTAGAATATCTAACAAGTTTCAGTAGCTGGTATTTTAAGTATGTGTGAGGCTGTCATTTCCTTCTTCAGCCGCATCAATATGTTTTCCATGGTGAAATCTTGCTGCCAATTTGCCAGCATTCCAAACTTCTTTGAATCAACCTGTTCCCAAACACTTCATTAAATAACATGAATCACAAATACAAAATTCTTGAATAGTGAGAGGAAAACCACTCATACATATTTGTAGAAGAAATCACTGCAACAAGATGGAAATATGACAATGGCTCAACGAAACAAAGTGCAACTCATAATTTTATATTTCAATAAGAGATTACACCTATATGAAAGCAAGTTTCTGACAGTGGAACTCAGCACTTCTGCTAGCAGTGGAAAAAAAAAGGAAGAAAAATGAGTCCTTTAGTAGCAACCTTCTATTCATTAATGGTGCAGCATATCTTAAAAATAATTTCATATTTAATCAGGTGTGCTTTTACCTTATAGCGCGAGAAGTTATCAGTGCAACCAAGTTTCATAATTGTTTAGCCCGATTATGTTCAGTCACAAATTCCCACAAAACAGAAATTATTCTATGGATCGTTTAAAATAAAATCTGACAACCAATTTTCAGTTATACTGTTTAAAATGACTATTTATACTTTAGCTGTTTCAAGACAGCATTTTATTGATTCAGAGCACAATAACTATCAAACCACAAAACTATTACCTCTGTCATGAAATTTGCCAATGATCAATTTCCGTAATCTTTTTAAGAATAGTAACTATATCAACAGAAGCCAAAACAAAAGGAAGAGCACCTCCAGGAAGACAAAAAAAAAACGGAGTATTAACATTTCACAATGCTTTATATGACTTCATCTTTTTTGCCTTTCTTTCTATTGATCATCTAAGAAAATTTACATATTCAATCTCCAGTAGTTCAGTCGAAGATAAAGTTAGCATATTTAAACTCCAACAGCTCAGTTCCAAAAAAGGAAAAAAAAAATCACCACCAAAAAAGGCCAATCCAACTTATTAATTAAAAAAAAAATTAGAATGCTAAACAAAACAAATTACCAGCACATACTCTCTGATCAACAGAACAAAAATAAACAAAACTGAACACATTTTATGTTCTTTTCCCAATCAAAACAACAAAGAAAACTTACCTCCAACAAAAACTCCAAAATCAGCACATTAAATAAACTCAGCATTACACATCCAAAGTAAAAACAACTTCTCATATTGTATACTTAAAATAAGAACCCAGCAACAAAAGTTGTATGTTTTTAAGCTATGAACAAAAGTTGTTCCCTTCAAGAACACATCAACAACAACAAAAATCAAAAATCAAACAAAAACAGATAGCAGCAGAACACAATCAAATTTCAAACCAAAAGGAAGATAAAAACTGAAGAAGTAAAAGATCAAAAAACAGAAACAAAAACAGATAGCAGCAGAACACAATCAAATTTCAAACCAAAAGGAAGATAAAAACTGAAGAAGTAAAAGATCATCGTACATTAAAAGCAGTTTCTATTAAATCTGTACTTCAAGTATAATCATATGAAATGAGGCAAAACATACAAAAATACATCCAATCAAGCAAGCCGCTATCTAATGTCTGAGAGAGAATTTCAACTATGCTAATGCTTTCATTATGTCAAGAGCAGACTAAATCAAATCAGCATTACACGTCCAAAGTTATATGTTGAAACAGTAGTGAAACCAATCGATCAGAAAGACTAAAACCAAATTCAAGATTTCACCTATTGTTTCTTTTTCTTTCCAATCACTCATATATATGGAGAAAAAAAAAAGATCCAATCTAACATGGAAATTCATAAACACATAACATGAAGCACTACCCAGACCCAGGAAATCATCAATCAGACATCTGAGGTTGAAACATAGAGTTTGCTGAAAAGAAACACAAGTTTAGTTCCCATTCTAGTCGGAAGTGTAATGAAAAAACAGAACCATACACCAGTACTACTTCCTCACCAACAGTGACTTCTCTTCTCTGGGATTTAGAAGTTGATATACCAAATCCATATAATACAACTCGATTTACATGTAAACGAAGAAGAATATATAGATTTAGACCAGATTCATACCTTGCAAGCACTCATAGTTCTCCGACTCTTTGCGCACCACATTGAGAACCGAATCTATCAAGTCAGCCCTTTCCGTGTAGTGACCTTTCGTAAAATTGTTTCTAGCACCAGACTAACCGAAGACGAAGTTATCAGGAGGGAAGATTTGACCGTAGAAACTAGATCTGAAGCTGTCCATGGTCCCAAGCTCCAGATCCATGACGACAACGCGTGGAACATACCTCTAGCCGCTGACTTCGTTGTAGCAGACGTTAGCCCTCTTAAGCAGGAGCTTGGCGTCGCCGGTGTACCAGTGATGGGGTGGATGTCATGCTCGATGCGTGTTGCTCCCAAGCACACAGTTGCTAATTGGTTAAATCACAGGCTTATATAACCTAACTGTAACATATTATTGTGAATCCTCCAAATTACACAAACACCCATTGCAACATCGAAAACCTTGGGTTCAATTCATCATCTGAAAAAGGCAATTTCTACTAAAATCAAGAAAAAAAGAGCTACTAGCAGTCCGGAGAAGCAAAATCAATGATGAACGAATCTAAAAAGCACTGAACATGAAGCGAATTTCAAGTAAAATTGACTAGATAAAGATGAAAGTGATACCGTCAGGGTGGGAGGAGAAAAGAGAAGGAGGAGGGGCAAGGCGGAGCTCCGGCGTGGATTGCATCTTTGGCGGATCTGGTGAATTTGAGAAGAGAGATGAGAGAACAGGTGTGCCAAAGGAAGAAAAGGAGGATGATAGCAGAGGCGGAGAAGGAGGAGAGTCGAGGCGGAGGCTGAAGCAGAGAGCAGTTGGAAGTGGAGGATGAAGAAGAGGAGGACGGGTGTTCATCGGGTGTCGTGGTGTTTAGAGTTTGAGAGAGAAAATTGACCTAGTATCGTGCTAGTCAATATGAGTCGCGTGGGAAACTAAGTGTTGGAGGCAATTGAAATTTTGTTCCCCCGCCTCATCAAATTTGTAAATACATCAAGATCCTATCCGCCATCCACCCTTGTGTCGTCCCTAGAAGATTGCTTGCTTTCAAGGATCTTTGAGTTCTTCGTCTCAAGGCTTTGTCATTCATCATTCATGGTGTATCTCATACTTTCTTTTGTTTTCCTTTATTTAATTCGTAGAGTTATGAATTCTAGTTAACATGACGTTAAGGGCAAAGTTTAAAGCCCATTTATATGTTTTGAAATAAAGTTGTGATTTTTATATGTTGATTTATATGTTGCTTATGTGAGATTGCTTGATTGATTTTGGATTATAGAAGACTTTTATATGTATGTGTTCTTTGGTGGCCAACTTAGGATATATGCATGTAATTGGAGCTAGATTTAAGTAGTAAAGGCTTTGGACAAAAGTCGAAATCAATTAAGGAGGATTGCAAATAGGTGAACTTATTCATAACTAGGTTGTGCACTTTGGTTGACATCCTTTCTTTGTTCTTCATGCGTTGAATGTGTTCTTGATTAGCTAGCTTTCTAGACTATGATTGCATGTTCAATATGATTAATTTAGGTGCTTTCACTTAGATTAATTATTGAAGGAAAGTAAAATATGGGAAATCGTTTGCTTTCTAACGTTTCACATGGTCAATTTCTTTCTCATGACATAGAAGATCAATTATAGGAATTGTGATTGGATTTCTTGCATATGATTGTGGTTTTGATCTTTATTCCTTGCGTTCCACCATTGTATATATGTTTTTACATTTTCTTTATTTTATTTATTTAATTTATAATTTATAATTCTAAAACCCCCTAATTGTGTTTACTTGTATATATTTCTTTCTTTGTTTTATTTTTGTAAATAATACTTCATACTTATTTTAATTCTTTAGTTGTTTTTGCAATTACAGGTGTACCCTCAATCCCCAGAATAGAACGATCCCTACTTATTCTATACTGACAACAACATTTTGCAGGGCTAAATTATGCGCTTGCTTAAAGTGTATCATGGGATGAAAAGACTAGGGTGCCATTTATCTTTCCATCATCTGCTTCAAACAGAACCCAAAACCAGTTTTCCTTCTCACTCTGGCTAATCACTTCATTTGATGCAACTGAAGGCTCTTCGTTCTCATGTGAAGAGATCTGCATCGTGTCTATAGATTCAAGTTACCGAATTGCCTCGGCTATAAGCTGTCACGTTTCAATGAGGGAAGCTCGAGCAACAGGGCTCTTAGTTGCAGAAGCCTCAAGGGCCATGGCAGCCTTCTCGGCTTCAGCAATTAGTAGCCTACAGAATGCCATAAAAGTGATGAAACAACAATTACAATAAGAGATATGGTGTTTTTTTATAAGGACGCAACTGCAAGTAATCCCAAGTAAGATCATTTAGGATCATGGGATCATTTGGTCTACATACTGCAGGTGATAATATTCAAGAATCTAAATAGTTGAAAAATTGAAAAACCCAGGGCTAAGTATTAATGTATTATGACCAAAGGCATCAGATCATCTAGACAGCACGAAATGGTTTGTTTGACTGTTCTGAATCAATGATATGATAATACAGGCTAGTAATTTTAATTAACTAGTTCATAGAGTTCAATTCAATCCACAAGTATGCACGATGAGCTTACCTAGCTCGTTTTATGGCTTCAGTTTTCTTGGTTTCAGTAGCTGCTCTTTGTGCTCGGATATTCTTTATCATCTCCGTCTTAGAAACTTGCCAGAGGATCCTTCTACATCGGTCCTTTACTTCTCCTCAGCTTCAGTTTCTGGAGTTTTTTTTTTTTTTGATTCAAGGAAAGTTCTCTATTAAACTCAAACAAGTAATACAGGGAAAGCTAATACAATCTCAGAAACTGAGATCAGCCCCTAACATCATTTGTTGCCTCAACTAACTCACTAAGCCAAGGAGGACCACGCTCCCTGCAAAACATGGACTGGACACTCTTCAAAGCTGATCTAGCCAATTCATGAGCTACTTGATTGGCTTTTTTACGAACATGCTTCCAATTCACTAACTCAAACTCCTGCAGCAGTAGACGAACTCCTTCCAAAACAGCCCCAATCTCAGTCAAATCATTTTCAGTTTGTGAAAGTGAATTAATGATACATAATGCATCTCCTTCAACTTCCAAATTCTTGATTCCCAACAATCTGGAGTACCTCAGCCCTTCCTGCAGAGCCAAAGCTTCAACTGCACTTGGTTTCAAAGTCGCTGCTATAGGCACTGCTAAAGCACCCACCAACTCACCCAACTCATTTCTGATCACTGCACCCAGCCCAGATTTTCCCCCATTAGCCTCACAAGCTCCGTCGAAATTCAATTTACACCATTGCAGTGGGGGCCTCTCCCATTTCACCTCCAACTAAGTCTTCGACCTAACATTATTCTGCTGTGCCTGTTTCTTTTCCCACACTTGCTTCAGTTCTCTCTGCCAATCACTATGAAAATACTAGGATGAAACAAATTGCCTAGAGGGGGGGGGGGTGAATAGGCTATTCTCGGAGTAATCACACTTTCTTTCAAATCAAAACGTAACAGACAATACAAGGATTGAAGCACAGCTATGGATCCCAAAACAGCAGAAAGACAATACGAGGATTGAAGTACAGGTATGAATCCCAAAACAGCAGAAAGAGAATAGGCAAACCAAGATAATCACAAACACACAGCAACCAAGAGATCAGAATTGTTTGCGCAGTAAAAACCTCAAAAATGAGGAAAACAACTGCGGGGCCTTTAAGGTTAAAAACCCTAATGAAAACAAATCACTTGATGAAAGAATACAAGTTCTTTACAAACAACCCGAAGCTCTGACCTCGGCTTACTTACTAGACACACTAGTAGATTGTTTGATCATGTCCTCGCAGATTTTCACCTCCTTTGAATTGTCTTTACTTGTTGATAGGTGCTGACCTCGACCTTCAACCTTTTATGCACATCAACGACTCCAACTGACCTTGAGAGCACTTGATGTGAAGAATATAATGAATGATGAATGTGTTTGACTCAATGATCTACTTAAACATGGAACAAGTAGTTCATAGACTCGAATTTGAAGCACAGGGTTTCTCACAATGCTAATCGAGCAAACTTTGACTCAATAGATGCACAAAACTTATTCGCTCAAAAAGTCCCCAAATGAATGACAATACACGTTGAATATATATTTCAGACTCCCCTTAAAACCTTGGACAATAAAGACTCCAAAACCTAATTGACCACTAATATGGAAGGAACAAATCATAAAAAGATATTCAACAAATAAACACAATTCTATTCTTAATAAAGACGATAAGACTTAACAGATCAAATCATATAGAGAAATATCCTTTTACGACCCAACTAATGTATACGCACAAAACCTGAAAGAGAAGAAATAACATCCAACAACCTGACCTGACAGGGATTGTAGAATAGATTGCAATCCCAGTATGCATGTAGATTGACCTTAATGAAATGCAAATGCTCTTACCTGGAGTGCATCAAAGAGTCAGCTGGAGCATTGTATGACCATATATCATTTCCAGTTTACACTTGATAACTCTAGCATACCTATGATTCTAGCGTTTGTATTAGGAATGCCAACATACATCACAACTATACTAACACACTACATTTTCGAAGCAGCTCACTTGGGTCCATAGATGTTTGCCTATGAATAAAGTTGTTTCGGTCTTTCCAAATCCACCATATAAGGAGGCCAAACAGTTCCACCTGCTCAGCTTCGTTCTGAAACCAAAACGTGAGCAAACAGGTCCATAAATGAAGGTTCCTTCCAAATCTTGTAAACTGGACACATCCAAGATAATTTCCATATTTTTCTAACCACCCTGCACTCCCAAAGACAATGAATCACAGTCTCATCCGCCTCTCCACATCTTGCACACACAGATTGGGAACAAATCCTGCATTTCACTAAACGCTCAACACAAGGCGAGAACGAGTGGCAAGCTCTCCATAAGAGTAACTTCACTTTAGAAGGAACTTGTAAGCTCCAGATCTTACTCCAGACGTAATTGGAGTTTGAAACACCCATTCTGCCACTACTCCCTGCTCCCAACTTCATCTGCTTCCATTCCATCCCCAACCAGTACCCAGATTTGACTGTGTAATGTCCAGTCTTAGTGTAATGCCAAATAACAACATCCCCAACAACTCTACTACTCAGAGGTATAGATAATATCTTCTCTGCATCAATAGGTAAAATTTTTTCAGAAATGTAGTTAACGTCCCACATACCTGGCTGTAGCATCAGCCTCTTAACCCTGGTGTCCCTTGGTAAAAAAGCAGGTGTTATGATTTGAAAACTCCAAGGTGATGGAAGCCATTTATCCGTCCATATCCCAACTGCCTCTCCTGAACCAATCCTCCATCTAGCGCCACTGCAAATCAAATCTTGTCCCTATAGCAGACTCTTCCAAATAAAAGATGGTTTTACCCCCATTCCTACTTCCGCCCAGCTCGAACCAGAAAAGTATTTGGCATAAAGAATCTTGCAAGCAAGCAACGCTGGGTTTAAAATCAACCTCTAAACAGTTTTAGCCAGAATGGCCTGGTTGAAGCATCCAATATCTCTAAAACCCAACCCCCCATCGTTTTTATGCTTACAAAGAAACTCCCAAGTACTCCAATGAATTCCACGTTTACCTCCACTATTACCCCACCAGTACTTAGCAACTTTTGATTGATACATCCGACACACTCCTTTGGGTAGCATAAAAACAGACATAGTGAAAGTCGGAATCGCCTGAGCTACTGCCTTAATAAGAACAGCCTTGCCCGCTTTTGAAAGTAGCTTGTTCTGCCACCCCTTCAAATGATGGTCAAGTCGTTCATGCATCCTCTTAAACATTGCTTGCTTATTCCTTCCTGCTACCGTTGGTAACCCTAGATAGCGTTCATGGAAAGGAACCACTGGAACACCCAACATCTGTTTAATTTCTTCTTTCTGGTCCTCCAAGACACTAGGCCCAAATGCCAAAGCTGATTTTTGAAAATTAATCCTTTGCCCTGCCGCACTCTCATAAAGCAACAGACATTGTTTAACATGAGCCACCACCTCTAAATTAGCTCTTCCAAAGATTAAGCTATCATCTGCAAATAAAAGATGTGAGATAGACGGTGCCCGAGCAGTAGCTCTCACTCCATGTGTGAAACCCTCAGCATCCGCCCTTTGTAGCAAACCAGATAAGCCTTCTGACACCAGTAGAAACAGGTAGGGTGATAATGGGTCACCCTGACGTAAACCTCTGGAAGGATGAATTAATCCTACTTCTTCTCATTCCATAAAACACTGAAAGACACCGTAGAAACACACCGCATAATAAGGGCTACCCAACTTTCTTGGAAACCCAACCTTAACAGAATCTGCTGAAGGAAACTCCACTCCACTCGATCATACGCTTTGCTGATGTCTAATTTGAGTACACAAGTAGGATCATCCTCCACTAAACCAGCCCGAATAGAGTGTACCACCTCAAACACTGCCATAACATTATCATGAATGCATCGACCTGGAACAAATGCACTCTGGAAAGAAGAAATAACCTTCGGAAGAATGGTCTTCATCCGATTGACTATTGCTTTAGCAACCAGCTTATAGAGAACATTGCACAAACTAATAGGTCGATAATCCGTCAGCTGCTGTGGGTTCTCCACCTTTGGGATCAAAGCTATCAGAGTATGATTGACCTCTGTAATGACAGCCCCTTTATTTAACACCTGTAAACACCACTTAATTACTTCCTCCCCTATTATCTGCCAATATGTTTGAAAAAACCGGACTGAGAAACCGTCAACCCCAGGAGCTTTGTCTGGAGCCATCTGAGCTAGAGCCTCCTCAATGTCTTCTTTAGCAAACGGCCTAGTCAATCTCTCATTCATCTCAGAAGTGACTTTACATGGGATAGTTTCCAAAACCAACTCTGAGTGATTGCAACCCTCCGACAAAAACAGGTTTTGGAAAAAATTCACAAAAGCCCTCTAGACGCCTTCCACACTCTCTTGCCAAACCCCATCAACATCTGTAACTCCCAGGATTTTGTTTCTTCTTCCCCTAGTCTTCGCGTACCCATGAAAGAACTTTGTATTTTGATCCCCATCTTGTAGCCAGTTGACTCTAGACTTTTGTTTCCATGTTACTTCCTCAAACTCCATACACTTCTTTAGATCATCCACCACTTTCTTTCTTTCTTCCTGGATCCCCCCTTCCAAACTATCGAAAGCTTGCTTTTGAAGCTGCAAATTTAGCTGCGCAATCTTCCTTGGGACATGCCCAATAACCTCTTTGTTCCACCTTTGCAGTGCAGTAGAGACTCTACTGAGTTTATCACTCAGTCCCATAATGGAATTAGCCTCCACCCAACTATCCAAAATAATTTGTTCACAGCCCTCCTCCTTACACCAGAAAGCCTCAAACTGAAATCTCTTTTTTGGTTTCAATTTTTTCAAACCCTTGTTCCCTAAAGTAGAAAGCAACAGAGGTAGATGGTCATAAACCCCCACATCTATATGGAGCTCATGAAAGTCTGGGAATTTTTGAGCAGCCAATTGGTTAACTAAACACCTATCCAACCTTTCCACCAAATCACCTTGCCTCCAAGTGAAAAAAGGTCCAGACCAATCAACTTCTTGAAGATCGCAATCATTAATTGCCTCAACAAAATTTCTCATATGTGCCTCAGTTTTATCACTTCCTCCCTGCTTTTCTGCAGCACTAGTTAATTCATTGAAATCTCCCACCACTATCCAAGGATAAGCGGTTATAGCAGCAAGACGCTGTAACAAATCCCATGAGTACTTCCTTAACCTTGCTTTTGGATTGCCATAGAAACCAGTAATTCTAATTGGACCCCCATCATTTTGAATCAGCACATCAATGTGTCCCAAAGACGAACCCAGGACATTAACAGTTAAATTTTCCTTCCAACCAAACGCTAGCCCTCCCCCACTTTTTCCTACTTTCCCCATCGTACAACATCCACCAAAACCCAAATCAAACAAAATATCTGCCATCTCCATTTTCTGCTTTTTGGTTTCCATCAAGAAAACCCAGTCAGGGTCTTTTGCCGGAAGAAAATTCTTCAAGGCACGGAACGTGTGCGGGTTCCCCAATCCCCGCGCGTTCCAACTTATTCCGATCATTTCTCGTGATGGGCCCTAACACAGGAGCCCATCACGGTATGATTCACACCATTCAAAGTATCCTCAGCTACAACATTCGAATCAGAGACACGTACCTTTCTTCCTTGATTCCTAGCACGGCCTCCAACTGGCAAACCATTTCCACGTCACTTTTGACTTCCTTTTGTACCCTCTTCCTTCTCTGGCACCACTGTCTTATCCTTTCTCCCCTCTTTGGTTTTCTGAGCATTTTTTGCTCCCACCCCAGCACCTGACCTTGAAATACCATCCTTACTTTTCCTCCCACGTCGTGACTCTTGTCCACCATGGTTACAAATCACAGTTTTTGCTTCATCACCTAACGACCCCGAACTTAGAGGAAGCCAAGTCTCAGCACCAGAGAGATTAGAATCTTCGATGTCGGTGGTAAAGATAAAGACGTCCACTGTCTTATCTTTTTTTCGGCCTGGCTCTGCCTTTACCTTATTCCTTTTGGTTTTGTAAACTAACAGAGGAGAATCAGCATGTACTGGGTCTGAGCCCACGCCAAGCCCCTCAAAAGGCCCACCCACTAATGACCCATCACTCCTAGTTGTTGTCACGTCCTTTCCCCCTGCAAGTGAACACTCATTTCCAAACTTCAAATTCCCCAAAAGCCCGCTTAACTCCAAACTCGAGAATAATTGTCCCTGTTTCTCCTTAAATTCATCCCGATAAGACTGCGCCTGTAATCCCGAAAATTCAGACGCATACGTTTTGTTGCTCACATTCTCCGAAGCAGTGATTGGACTCCGTCAATCCCTCCTTCGGTAGCCGCCGCCGCTTAGCCAGCGGTGGTAAACTAAGATTTTCTCTGTCCCCTGACTCGCCATCAACCTCCATAACTCCCTCTCCAACCACCTGCTCCATCTCAAATTCCTCCCTAGACCGCACAAACCCTGTTTCCCCAGCCTTCGGGGCTCGCATAGACCACTGTTTTGGTTGAGAGAGCAAACCAAATCTCTTCCCTGACAATTGCCTTGTTGGGTCGATATTGAACACATCCTTGGACACCATCCTCCAACGTCCAAACCGTTCTTCCTTGATGACTCCTTCCTTATGCAGAACACACTCAGCACTAACATGATCAAGCCTTCCACAGAAAAAGCAAAAATAGGGCAGACGTTCATACTCTAGAGGGAATTTTTCAGGCTGCAAACCTGGTGCCAAAGATACTCTAACCCATCTCCGTAGAGGATGGTTTACTTCCAGACCCACTCTTATACTCAGGAAACAGCCACTGCAATCTACATTAAATTTCCCAAGGATCGGGTAGTAAACACCTAATTGCCTCCCAATTGTTTCTGCAAGCTGAGGAGTAAGATATGCCGGCAACACCCCCTTAATCCGGATCCAAAAGGCTTATGTTTCTAACTTCACTCTCTTTGGGTCTACCTTACCGTCGGTGGCTGACATCAGCAGGAGTGCGTGATCAAAAGTCCATGGACTTCCCCGTAGGACCCTGCCTCTATCCTCTTCAAGAGTGAAAGAGATCAATATTCGATCAGATCCCTCCCATCGAACAAAAGTGACGTCTCCCTTGATGGCCCAAATCCTCTTCATCGTACTCTTCAATGCTTCAAAACAGAAAACCTTGCTGGTCGGCAACCTCCCAACCAGGCAGAACCTCTTCGCCTCCACAGTTTGAGGGTCCTCAATCTGAATCACGTTGAGATGTTCCTCTGCATCCAAAGCCAGCCTCTCCGTCAAATTGACCAATGTATCCTCCATCAGATAGAGCAGATCTGCACAGAAGCTCCACCCCAATTTCACAACCCGAAAGCCCCACCACATCCAAGAAACTTTAAAAAGACTTTGGCCTACGAAGGCACTGCTAACATGCAGGAAGAAAGAACTAGAACCAAACCCAAACTCTCGAATGAAGGAGGAGAGAGGGACTCATTCTACAGCTTACTTAAACAGTTACCAATGAGAAAGTTCAGTTTCTGGAGTTTAATCTCATTCTTCGAAATTTTTTTTTTTCATCAAAAACCTTTTTCTTTGTAGGTCTCCTTCTTAGGGACTCTGTATTACGTGGTGACCTTTCTCTTGGCTTTCTTTCAGCTCTGTATGACGCATCGTAAAATTTAGATAAGGCAGAGCAAACCCGATCACAGTACTCCTGACATTTGAAGTATATCAGGAACATGTAATTTAAAATTGTGCTCTGACCTGTCTCTGAAACTTACCCAACTTTGAGGAATGTCTAAATTTTCCTCAATTATGTTGAATATTTGGAGCTCCCATTACTTACCCCAAATCAAGTTGAAATAAAATTCTGGAGGACCGCTTAATGGATGGAATGAAAGTTTGAAGGAAACATAACATCCTGCACAGTCTTCTTGCTCGGTTTCTTCACATCTTCCCCCCAAGAAGGCTCACGACTCTTGAACAAAATCCCCAATGCCTTCAGCTTCTTGAGATGCTCATCATCCACATAGCAAAGCGTCAGCTTCAAAAAATAGCAAATAAACCAATCAATGTGGATGTGATTCTTCTTCTCCTCGGCCAATTCCTCGAAAGTAACCACAACTTTTCTGCCTATGCATTTGTTAATGTGCTCAATGTCCAACACAGTGATGTACTAGTAATCCACTTTAGGGCTAGGAATCACCAAAACCATGTTCAGCAATACTGCGAAGAACATGTGCTTCTCTAAGCAGATCAAATGGTTGGACATTTGGCCCGAAACACCAACAAGTACTTATTGGAATTAGGCTTCCACTCAATTGTTCTTCTTTCCGAAAACCGCTGGTCCACTACTCCGCACCGATCGCCGAGGCTCGGATCCCAGAAATCTACGGATTCCGATGATGAGTTGCCGGAGCTGTGCGGAGATAACAACACCTGCTGAATCTCCTTATTCAACGAAATCTGCTTCAAAATCGAGGATTTGAAATCCTGGAGTTCGGAATTGGAGTGATTTGAAGTGGAATTGGGATGCGTTTGGTTCCAGAGGCCTAAGAGACCGAGCTGCTGCTGGTGGAGCAAGAAGAGAGCTAGCAGTTCGGACTCGCAGAGCTTATCGGAGAGGGAATCGGAGAGAGGCACGGAGAGGTGGGAGAAGAAGAGGCTCTTGATGTCGGTGGTGAAGAAGAGGATGAGGACGAAGAGAGGGATGAAGATGAAGAAGATGAGGAAGCGCTTGTTGAACAAGTCGCCGAGCTTGAGCGAGGCCAAACGACGTCATATTTAGCGGTGGTGGCGGTGGTGGTCGACGTTACCGTCGTCGATGTGGAAAGTGGTGGCGGATCAAGGGCTGGGGAGCTGCTGATGCTTGCGCTCGTTCTGGTCTATTAGGTTTTGGCGATCGTCTTCATCGTCGGAAGAGGAGGAGTCCGGCCGGTCCATTTGTGGAAAGTGAAAAGTGCTTCAGGCAATGTGGCTGTGGGGGGTGACAGTTGGGATGGGAGTGAGTAAAGCAGGGGTTGGGAAAAGCGCTTTCTTGTTAGATTTTCCGGTTTAGTGTTTGCTTATGGGATCAGATTCTTAAGAGCAAATAAATGATGTGGAGGGAATTGGAGTGAACAAAACGCATTGGCCCAATCATGATGGGGCTGTCGGTGGATGAAAATGATCCTCTACCGGCCTGCCATTCAGATCGCTTGGCCCATTCCATCAGCCCAATGATGAATTAGAATTCTCTTTGAATAAATGGATAAATGACATAAAAATCCTCAATGCACAATGGTACCTCAGGTGCTACACCCACTCCACTAACCATTATGAGCTTGTTAACAGTAATGTAGGTGAGAAGAGAAAACGTAAATTTGAAATCACCTTTCTTAGGTTGCATAACATTTGGCTTGCGGATCAAATGGGCTGATGGAGACCCGCAATGTCCAACGGACCCTTGTGGCATATATATATATATATATATATATATATATATATATCAGTGTTCTAAAACTCGACCGTCTAGGCGCTGGGCGGCAGGTCTTCGCCCTGAGTAATGCGAAATGGCTGGGGGTAGGCGGGCTGGGCTTGGGCGGCCGCCTAGGCGGCCTAGGAGAGCGACTAGGCGTCTGGGCAGTTGGGTAGCCAGGATAGGCGGATCTGCAATTGAAATGAACCTTACCGATAAAGCACAATCTTGAGCGATTAGATGATTTACGAAGAGAAATCAAAATCTGTAATTGAATGAGAACCCAGAAAATGATCGAAGTCTTGTTCAAGGTTAAATGGGATTTGGGGATTTATCTGAGTTTTTAGTTTCGTGAGAGGAAAAGCGACGAGAGACGATTGCAAATGAGTTTGATTTGAGTTGGAGACTGATTGAAACTTGGCATCTAGTTTTGATTTTGAGCAAATTGTGGATTTCGGCTTTTCAAAGCTGAAGCCCAAAGAGAGAGAGAAAGTCCCTTGCGAGTTTGTGGGGATTTAATGCTCATGGATAGAGAGACACAGAGGAAATTGGGTTTTGCAGCCTTTTGGATTCTATATTGTATTATTGTTCGTTAGTATGCTTGTGAAGAATCAGAGACTTAAAGTTGCACGCCAGGTGTATGATGAAATGTCGAATAGAGGTGATGCGTAGCATATGTGTTCGGATAATTATAGTACTTGTATCATGGCATACTTAATTATAGATTCATGGATATATAAATATATATATATATATATATATATATATGTATATATATACAGGGCTCTTCTAGTGAGGGATCCATTTTCTAGGGATAGGGCATTAGACTAACTTTTCGATCATATTTTCACATCTCAACCGTTCAGTTTTTAGGTCTTAATGTATAGATTATTTCTGCAAATTTTCAGCCAATTTGATGATCGTTAAGGCATCCAAAATTGCAATTTACCATCATTATAAAAACGAACGGTTCCGGTTCGACAGATTCTGTCTGTTCGTGTAAATTACAGTTTTGGATGCCTTAACGATCACCAATTTGGCTGTAAATTTGTAGAAGTGATCTACACATTAGGACATAAAAATTGAACGGCTGAGATGTGAAAATATAATCGAAAAGTTTGTCTAACGCCTATCCCTATAAAAGACCAAAAAAAGGGATCCCTTAGTGGAAGGGCCCTCTATATGTATGTATGTATCTCTATATATATATATATATATATATATATACAGATCCTATCTAGAGCGAGACCTCGCTCTGAAATTAAAGTGCGAGGTTGGAGTTTAGGATCACTTTTCGGTATCATATCCACATCTCGACCGTTCAGTTTTTAGGTACTAATATATATATTATCTCTGCAAATTTTCAGCCAAATTGATGATCTCTAAGGTATCTAACTCGCTTAAACCAATGGACGAACTGAATCTGTCAAACCTGAACCGTACTAGCTTTAAGGCAGTTATCAATGCCTTAACGACTATCAATTTAGCTAAAATTTTACAGAGATGATCTATACATTAGTACCTAAAAATTGAACGGTCGAGATGTGGATATGAGACCGAAAAGAGACCCTAAACTCCAACCTCACATTTTAATTTAAGAGCGAGGCCTCGCTCTGGATAGGATTTGGATATATAGGGGATCTCTTGTGAGACCAACTTTTTGATTATATTTCAGCATCTCGACCATTCACTTCTTAGGACTAGATGAAATGTTTAGCCAAATTGGTGACCGTTAAGGGATCGAACTAGATTAAATCAATAGATGAATTAAATTTGTCAAACTTGAACCGTTCATGTTAATAATTATAAATCACAGTTTTGAATGCCTTAACGATTATCAATTTGGCTGAAAATTTTCATAATTGATTTACTCATATAGATCTAACAACTGAACGGTGGAGTTGTTGACAAGTGATTGAAAAGTCTGTCAAATTATCAATCCCTTAAAATGGCCAAAAAATAGGATCCCTCACGGGAAACCCTTTTTCTATCGTATTTCGGCATTTCGACTGTTCAATTTTTAGGTCCTAATGTATAGATCACTTTTGTAAATTTTCAGCCAAATTGATAATCGTTAAGGTATTGAACTAGATTAAATCTATGGATGAACTGAATCTGTTCAATCTGAACCGTTCATGTTTATAATTGTAAATCGCAGTTATGAATGCCTTAACAATTATCAAGTTGGCTGAAAACTTGCAGAGGTGATCTGCTCTGCCATATAGACCTAAAAACTGAACTGTTGAGATGTAGATATGTGATCGAAAAGTGGGTTTAATAAGTGATCCCTCAAATTAGCCAAGAAAAGGAATCCCTCATTACAAGGGCCGGCCTTGTGTGTGTCGGGATTTTTTTCAAAATTTTGGTTCGGCTTCAACCCACCCAACCATACATTTGGATCCACGTACCTCTGATTAAGTGTATCAAACCATTAACAAAAATAAATCTGAAATATGAAAATGCAAAAGTATGATACTTAGATATGAAAATCAAAATTATTTTATAATTCGGGAGGTATTTGATAATTAATTCAGAAACTAACAATCAACCAAACTTTATTTAAAAATTGTGAATAAGAGAACCGATTCGAAGTTCAACTTCAACATATTCAAAATTATTACTTAATAACAAACGCCGGATGGTCAATCTGTCGATCGTCCTAATTGCTCTGATGCACAAGTTGACGAGCAAGAGCCTTGACATCAGGCAGCTCTACTACGTAACATCGATAGCCCTCTGTGCTTAAAGTGTCATAAGTTCCTGCAAAAATAGAATCGATCAACCAACCAGCGAATTCTCCAATAAGATAAGCTCCTGCAAAGCTAGTTATTATTCCTGCCATCAACGCAAATCCAGCAGTTGCCCCAGTAGTAATTGCTAGTGTAACTCCAACAACTTCTCCTAGCAAGGCACCACCAAACGCTGCTACAGTCACCACAGCATCATGAGTAGCCTTTTGAAAGATGTCCTCAGCTGAAAACAGATCCCACACCATAATGCCTGCAGTAAAAAGTGTCAACGCTATGCTAGCATAACCAGCGACCTTAGACAACATGTTGACTAGAAATTTTGACCTCCCAGATGCCTCTATTATATCTCCATATACCTGCGCATGATATAATAATAATATTGTAAATGAAGATGATCGAGTTAGGATAATGGATGATAGAAAATGTGCAACTAGCTCATATCTTCAGCAGGAATGGTTAAATTTTTGAAAAATTTTTGAACTCTGATGAATATCATTTTGGTTCATTTTCTTATTAAACTGAATTTAATTCCAATAATATACAACTACACTCTGATTGCAATTACAGCACCCAACAAGAGTTTATAACTATGACGACAAGACATCAAACTAACAATAAGCATTCTCACTCAACAAAGAAGAGATTGACATGTCAAAAGAT
Source organism: Rosa multiflora (assembly GCA_002564525.1). Classification (NCBI taxonomy): domain Eukaryota; kingdom Viridiplantae; phylum Streptophyta; class Magnoliopsida; order Rosales; family Rosaceae; genus Rosa; species Rosa multiflora. Next base: position 247,529 of record BDJD01001903.1, on the reverse strand, counting down.
CCAACAACTGGACAACTAGTTGAGCTAAATCATTTTGGTATATAGTTTTTTTTGGGTTTTTGTCCATTTACCCTAATTCTAGGGTCATTTATCTCACTTACTCCATTAAGTTTTTTTTAAATCCCCCTTACCTAGAAAGACTCTAATAAGGTCTTTTCTAATACCCAATTAAGTTTTTTTTTTTAGACTACTTTACCCTCACTCCTTTGTTACATAGAGTCATAGAGAGAGAGAGAAGCGATAGGAGACTTCGTCGGAGTCGGGTCATGTAGACATTCATACTTTTCTTGTTTATTTTATTTTGTCGTACAACATAAGGGACTACAAATTCGTAAGGTACTACATATTCGTAAGGTACAAAAGTATTCGCGCTCAGGTAAGGCTATAAGGCTATTTTAAAGGATTAAAATTTAGAGAAAAATCCAATTTGAGTATGTACATACCTCCAATAGTATGGAGGATTTGCTACATCACCAAGCATAAGTAATACCCTCTTAGCGGGCCCACAAGCCATGGTGGGACCCAACCACAATATGCATCCCGTAGCCCGACGTCCAAGCTACACCGTGGTAGTCGGAAGCCGCCAAGAGCTTACTGGGAAGCCATCTTCCCGGCCTTGCCAAGATCCCTCCATGATAAGCTTTCTACACTAGAATAGTGGGTTTGCATCCCACATTGAAGAAAATGTAAATGAGAGAGGTTCCCTTACCTATAAAAGGGACCCCTCCTCACACTTAGAATCCATCCCATTACATCTCTTGTAATCCCCTTTGGGCCACAAGGCCCAAACACACTAGTTAAGCTTTCAAGTGGACGTAGTCTCCCGCTAAGGTGGGAGACGAACCACTATACTTCTTCTCTCTCTCTCTCTCTCTCTCTCTTCCTTTAATGTTAATTAGACATTTCGGTCACAAATATTAACATTGACGTTGTCTGTGGGAAGCCAACACAAATGCTTCGTCACGTACCATGAACTTCGGTCAACGCCGACCAACTCTGCTCAAGGCTGGTCAAACGCCAACTCAAAGTTGGTCAACGCTACACCACTAAAAAAAAAAAAAAACTATTGGCTGCTTGTTTACTCTGGACACCCAGAAGTATACCGCTGGGCACCCATGAGTCTCTTGTTGGCATCAAGTGATCAAACTTCTCTAAGTCGTCATGCTCTACGAGGCCAAGTAGCTAAATATGATCATCGATCAAACTCCATCATCGACCACTACTCCGCCAAGCGTGAAGTAATCACAACAAGAGCAACATCAATCGATCAGCCTACTGCTCAAGCGCCAGCCATCCACAGCTGGATACCCTCCGCTGGATATCCACGGCTAAACAACCTTCGCTAGCCATCCACAGCTGGACATCCTCCGCTAGCCATCCACAGCTGGACATCCACATCTAAACAACCTCCGTTGGCCATCCTCCGCTGGTTATCCACCGCTGGCCACCCTCCGCTGAAAGGCCTCAGTTAGCAAGCCCAACGCACCAGCGGCCTCTGCTAGATAGCTCCGCTAGGGCTCCACTCCGCTGGCAATCCATCACTGGCCACCCTCCACTGGTCATCCACCGCTGACCATCCATCACTGGCCACCCTCTACTGGCCATCCATCATTGGCCACCCTCCGCTGGAAGGCCTCCGCTAGCAAGCCCAACGCACCAGTGGCCTCTGCTAGATATAGCTCCACTAAGGCGCCACTCGGCTGGCCATCCACCGCTGGCCACCCACTACTGGCCACCCTCCACTGGCCATCCACTGCTGGCCATCCATCACTGGCCACCCTCTGCTGGACATCCTCTGCTGGCCAACCAAAGCAATGGAGCGTTATGCTTGGACAACTCCAACAAGATTTGGGTACTTACATCAATTCCAACTCCAACTCGCTCCAAATCGGCATAAGATAAGTAACTATATCTTCCTTTACGCTCTTTCAATATGAGCTAGTGCCATGCCAATGCCATGCTTTTACTACTTCTAAGCATGCCTACAATATATCTCACTTGATATACATTTACATGATTCTATGACTTTAAGCACGCGTACACTATGTATCAATGTCACTAGTACGTCTACCATGCTAGATATGCCATGCTTTATGTCTCCATGATCCTTAGGCATGTTTTCAACAATGCAAAAATGTTATTAAGCAACTTTACTACAAGTACATGCTATACACATACGCCATGCTTCTATTTAATTGCAACCCAATTAAATAAACATGTGACAGTCAAACAAACTATGCCATGCTTATTTGTCGTTGTTCATACAATTAGCAAAATTTACATATACTCTATATGTAAACATATGGTCTAATCTCCGGGCACCATACTTTGTCAAACTTTCCCTACGGGAAAGAGACCCAAACGGGTCTAGACTCCACGAGTCTATGGTCTATGACCAACCTCCATATAGTAAGGCAACGCCTCATAGTGACGATGACCGCTACGCGGCATTGTAGTCAAACTTTCCTCCTCCAGGAAAGAGTAAAGAAATCGGTCAACACAGCCCACGGCAGCCATTGATCCGGCGGTTAACCCCGACGCTTGGGTATCAAAGATTAGGTTCACTACCTTAAGACATCAACCTAAAAATAAGCATTCTCACTCAAAAAAGAAGAGATTGACATGTCAAAAGATCCAACAACAGGACAACTAGTTGAGCTAAATCATTTTGGTATATAGTTTTTTTGGGTTTTTGTACATTTACCCTAATTCTAGGGTCATTTATCCCACTTACTCCATTAAGTTTTTTTTAAATCCCCCTTACCTATAAAGACTCTAATAAGGTCTTCCCTAATACCCAATTAAGTTTTTTTTTTTTAGACTACCTTATGCTCACTCCTTTGCTACATAGAGAGAGAAAGAGAGAGAGAGAGAACCCAATTAAGTATTTTTTTAGACTACTTTACCCTCACTCCTTTGTTACATAGAGAGAAAGAGAGAGAAGCGATAGGAAACTTCGCCGGAGTCCGGTTATGTAGACACTCGTACTTTTATTGTTTATTTTATTTTGTTGTACAACATAAGGGACTACATATTCGTAAGGTACAAAAGTATTCGTGCTTAGGTAAGGCTATGAGGCTATTTTAAAGGATTAAAATTTAGAGAAAAATCCAATCTGAGTCTAGGAAACTTTTCTTGAAGTATCGAGGCTTAGGAAAAGCCCTGAAAATTTTCTCGAAAAGATTTGGTGAAGTGTCAGGGAAATAAGGATGTTTGGAGTGGTATTTTCGAAGTGGGCTTGAGAGAAATTAAGAGAAAAAGAAATGGGAGCAACTAAGCCCACTTGGCCCAAAACGAAGGGTAAATTAGACTTTTCACACTAATTAAAAGGGGGAAGTATTTAAGCATCACATCACCAAACCCTAGCCTCCAAACCCCATTTTTCCTCACTTCACTCTCTCTCCAGCTCTCCCTCTCTCTCATCCGACCCTCTCTCTCTCCTTGCGTCACCGGCCGCTGCCGCCGGTACTCCAATCCATGCCAAAATTTATAGATTTTCTCATTTTTATTCCCTCTATCCATTTCTCATGCCAAAATCGTGAGATTTAGCCATTCAATCATCCAAAAACCCTAGAACCCGAAATCAATTTGGGGGGTTTTTGTGATTTCTTCATTCTAAGTTCAAATCAAGGTAATCTCTCTCCTAATCTAGCCTCTATTCGTCCGATCTATACTTATTTCTTATCAAATTCTAGTTTTTGATTTTCATTTGTGATTTTGGTGCATGAACCCGATTTTCCCTTAAACCATGAGGCTAGGTTACAGGTTTGGCAAGGATTTGTGGTAAGGATCTATTCCATGCAACCTTATTTCGAGTTTTTGGTTGTGGAGTTGATTTTTGGACGGATTTGTAGGTGAAAAAGGCTAAGGAGGAGGAGAGGCCGTGAGTTTTGGGAGAAGAAGGGGTAAGGATTGGGTTTTGGACAAACCCTTGAATTTTTGGAGTTTGTTTTGTTGATTTTGAATTTTATTGAGTTATTTTGTTGGTGGAAAATTGTGAAAAGTGGATATTTGAGGAGGGTTTAGTTAATAGGATTTTTTTTTTGAGTAAAATTAGGTCAGTCCTTTATTGAAAAAAAAAAAGATTACAACGATACCATGCCAAAAGGCATCAGAAAGAAAATAAACGATGCGAAAGGAAAAGATGCAAAAATTGTATCTGAAATACAAAGAATTAAAAATGCAAGAGCAGCAGCGACGAAGCGCAACGCTAATTTTACACTACGGATTGCAGCCATGTAGTGAATTGAGTAGTCGGTGGTTTGACTACCCATCGAACTCCAACACACAATTTGACAAAAATCAACTTGGCGCCGGAATGAAGGCCCTCTCCCACCTAAAGATCGAAGCCGGCCAAGGGTGTCAGAACATGGCCATGTTGGCAGACGATCTTTCACGAACAAATACCATAGAATTGGATCCTGGATCCAATACCAGTAAAGCACAGGATCCCCAATCCATTCTAGCGAATCATAATAAGCCCACTAAAAATAGTGGATCGTAGACCACACCCAACTTCCACCCGGATCCCAGATCTGGCTCCATTTGCCTAGCCTACCCGGATCCCAAATCCGGATCCTACTGCCGACGAACAGGGTACCAGCGCCATCACACTCGGCCCCGTAGCTTTCAGGAATAGAAACTACCCTACTGCTATAGCCAGCGCCGCCCTCCAAGTCGCCGTCGTCGTTGCCTAAAAAAGCCGGGTCCCAAACCAGGATCCGTTTGCACAGTCGGCTCCGATCACTAAATCTCAGCCCACGACCAGCCCCACCGCGAAACCTGCGGCTTGCATAATCCCTTACGGCCAGATCGCTTGCAAATACCTGCAGATTCATAACTAGAGGCAAGCAAACCAGCCAAGAGAGGATCAGTTCTTGTCAAACCGCCGAAACCATTATGGTTACAAGGAATCCGATCCACTAGATCCCACAAACCCCAACCGATTCTACAGCCATCAACCGCCGCCCAATCCTGCCTAACCCCTACCACACGACCCAAATCGGAACAGCCACTGTCGAAAGACAACCTCGAACCCTCAAAATTCTCACACCACATTAATCCATTGCTCTCGAAAAGGACGAGGGCAACCATACATAGGCCGAAACCTAAAGTGATCTCCAAGAATGGAGTAGATTCAGGCCACGACAACCCCATAAGAGGTGCCGCTCCTCAAACCCTAGCAGAGAGCGTAGGGAGTCTTAAAATACTAGTAGGATTTTATTAGCTTAGTTTTCAAAGTGTTGGTAAATTGTGTTGAAAATTTTGGTGATTTTTGTTGTATAATTTTGACCAAAAGAAAAAGAAAGGGAAGAAGAAAAGAAAAGTCTTTATTTTTGGAAGAAAAAAAATAAAGAAATGAGTAAAAGTTGAATAAAAGGGGTTTTACCGTGATAAAGTGTTAAAAGGTGAAAGTAAAGGTAAAATCGGTGAAATGAGGTACAAGGTAAAAGTGAAAGTAAAAAGGTGAAAACTACAGTAAAAGTAAAAAGGTGAAAAGGTGGAGTAAAAGAGTAAAAGTAGAAGTAAAACTTTATTTATAATTATTTACTTATTTATTTTTAAAATAAATAAGAAATAATGGTAAATAAAGGGGTACTTGGTCAATAGTCAGAAGTCAAAGGTCAAAAGTCAACTCCGAGAGTTTATCAAGGTTGACCGATCTTGTAAAACGCGAGGATCGACTCGACTTTGGTCGCTTGGATCGGCAATAGTTTAATGTAGCGATAAGAATGTTTTCTTTTTTAAGAAAGAAGTAAGTTTCCCAAATTGGTAAAAGTTGAAAGGAATAATAAATAGCCTCATTAAAATAAAAATGATTTAGTATGCGCGATTACTTAGACTTGGTCACGATGTTTACCTGGATAATTACTTACAAACTAAGTAATGGTTCAGGAAACACGATCGTTAATGAAGCTTAAGTGGAAAACACCGGAGTGTGGAATTCGCCTGGGTTTCCAGATAGGGTGAGCTATCCCTTCCTTGTTAGAGGTTTTTCTATATATGTGGAATGCTCTAGTATAATAGTATGTTGCCTGTAAGTACGTTTTTGGTTGTTCATTAGTCGATGCCTCGTGATATCTGTGTTTGCATAACTGATAATTGCTGATTGCGAAAACCGAGGCTAGAATTGTATGTTGAGATCCTGTACCTCATTGTATGTTTGTACTTGTGACCTGAAAGTGAATGAGATCAAGACGCGTTGATTCCTAGTCATCCCACGGTGTTGATAACCGTGAACCTCTGGAGGGGGCAGTGCTTCTATGTGAGTCATAGGACACTCAGGGCCAAGAAATGGACATTTTCGCTACTTGTAGTCGCAAGGACTACAGCCAGTAATCAGCTGGTTCTAGAAGGATGACGAACCGGTTGGTCACCAATTATTTTAGATTAGCCAGTAGATAAGTATCTCGGAGCTCCAAGTTATGTGAGGCATGCTGCAGATGATTTTCCGAAAAAGACAACAACGATTGTTTTTGTTTGCATTTATTTTACTCGATTCACAAATGCGCACAATCTATATCCTCGTAGCTATGTTTTACTTATTAGTTTTCAAATCTAACCCAGGTTGGGTCGGCCCCTATTGGGCTAGCGAGGACGAAATGCTCACCCCTACATTTTAGTTTATAACGAGGTCATTAGGGACGATCTGGATTAGAAGTGGGTCGTTGGTCGAGTTCGTGTGTTGCTATCCCTGTTGCTTGAAGTCCTTCCCTTTTGGTACTCTATCAATTTACTCGCTTTTCTTTCAATGTTGAAGTCAGTTGAATTCTGTGAGGTCCGCCTACCTGGGAGCGCACCTCACCCTTTGTTTTATTGTTCCTGTTGAACTCCTTTTATTTCGATTATGATGTAAGCCCTAAGGCGTCACAACGCACTTGCCTACTTTGATTTGAAGTATTTCCAAACTTATTAATTTGAATATTGGGTTGTTGATCGAAAGTCCTTTCTTAAAAGTTTTAATTGTCTCTTATTTTCTAAAAAAATCATTTTTCAAAAGGCCTTGTAGTATTAAGTTGGTAGGTCTACGATATGTCATTTCTATTGGCTTAATATTACGGCGCTATGGTATACCTACTTGGGTCGCCATAGGTCATCGGCCGCCGCCCATCGGATTTGTCTGAAAACCTCGCCGGAGGTCCCCAAAGAAGTGGTCGGAGATCTCATAGATCACCGGAAAGGTTTATTGCCCCCAAATAGACTTTTATTGCCCCCCAATAAACCTCTATTGCCCCCCCCCCAATAGACCTCTATTGAGGAGCAATAAAAGTTTATGAAACCTCGCCGAATGTCTCCAAAGTGGTCATCGAAGATCTTATGGGGACTCAGAGAGGTTTATTGCCCTCGCCAATAAACCTTTATTACCCCCCAATAGACCTTTATTGTCCCCAATTAACCTTTCGGTCATTGGAATGAAAACTAATCTCCCTAAAATTAGACAAATAAAACTTTGATTAAGGAAAAAAAGAGGAGATTATATCATTCAAAACATTTATTGCCCCCCAATAGAGTTGTGTTGCCCCCAAATAGACCTTTTTTGTTTCATTCTGAGCCTTCAGCTCCCATATTATCAAAAAAAAAAAAAAGATTTGGGCTCCCAGAAAATGCTCTGGGCTCCAAATCGGAGCAAACCCACCCAGAAATCAGGTCAGACCTTGGGTGCAGCTGAAGGACATGCAATTCAATTTCGTGGAATCGAGAGGTGCAGTCGTGCAGCCATAGATTTCAGTATAAAAGGACTTGGGGTGGAAAATTAGGTCCGACCTTGGTGGATTTAGCGGCGGTGGTTTTCGGGTTGGGGTTTCTTGAGGGATTTTCCGAGTACTAGATAGGAGCTGTCCTTCTTTGCGCCGGCCACAATTGTCCTCGAGAGGCCATCGTTGTCATCAAACTCAGAGAGAGAGCATCGACTATGTTTGTCGCTGCTTCTAGAGGCGGAGAAGAGGCTATGGAGGCCCTTGGGATGGCCGAACAATCAAACGGCGACGAGGACGTCGGAGTGGCGGGAGCTCAGACCAGAGCTTCTTCATCGTCTTCAGGCATGGACTCCATCTCCGCCATCGCCATGCTGAAGGTGGAGATCAGAGAGAGAGAGAGAAACAGGAGGTGGAAATCGAGGAGAGAGAGAGACAGAGAAACAGGAGGTGGAGATAGAGGAGAGAGAGAGAGAGAGAGAGAGAGAGAGCGGGGTTGCTGGCAGCGTGCAGATAGAGGAAAGAGTGGCATATCAAAGCAGTTTCTTAATTATACGAAGGGTAAAATTGTCATTTTCTTTTAAACTGGGTAAGTGGGAATAAAAATCTGTTGTTGGGGTAAGTGAGATAATTTTGGTGGCTTTAGGTCAAAGACCCTAGTTTTTTCCTTCATTTTAAATAAAGAATTTAAAATAAATTTTTGCAATTAGAAATGATACAAATTTTGGTAAAAATTGAAATGACATATTTAGACAATCATTTCCCTTATTTCTTACCACAATAAAATTTATAAGGGTGAGGCTATTGCCACCCTATAATTTTCTTTGTTCATCCTACTTGCTCATTACACCCTACATTTTAATTTCAATTATTAGATTTACTTATCCAACCCATTTCTCTTTCCAGGAATATCCTCCATCATATGACTTATCAAATTATAAAATAAATTTTCTTTAACCAAAATTTCTCATTTAATTTATATCAATTAAAAAGACGTCCTAAAATATATTAAAGTTTCCTAATAAAATCATAATTTGATTTACTTCCATTTTTTTATTTTTTCCATTCAGTTTCAATGTTCGTTTATTTCAATCCATATTAAAAAAAAATTAGTAAGTGCTACTATGAGCAATGAAAAAAAGATTGATTTTTTTTTTTTCGTGTTTCAAATTTTTTACTTTAGGTGTTTATAAAGGTATTATAAAGATTTTGATGCAGTTAACACTAATGGTTTTGTGAATTGAAAAACGAATTAACGATGAGGACGCAACAAAAAGAAAAAAATAAAATTGTAATAAATTAAAATTTGGATGGAGAAGATGAAGATTAATGTTATCAGAAGAGAAATAGGTTGGATAAGTAAAGATAATAA
>BDJD01001903.1:219832-237962 GCA_002564525.1 Rosa multiflora | reverse complement strand
TATCAGAAGAGAAATTAAGTAGTTTTGTATTTAATTAGTTATGTATTTAGTTTTCTTTAAAGATTTAAATTTTAGAAAATTAGTGTACTTATTAGTAATTTTGTATTTGGGTAATATAGTGTTCCAATAATTCAAATATTTGTAGAGTGGTGAATAAAGAAAATAGTATGGTGGCAATAACCGCACCCAATTTATAATTTAGGACCTTGACCCATAAGGAAAAAACTCCCCCAAATTTTTTTTCCCAAAAGTAGGCATCCTTCCAGTCCACAAAACTCAAAAATCTTATGAAACTACTTTTTTAGCCATACCTACCCGTAAATGCATGTGTGATAGATTCTCTCTCTATGTGACAAAAGTGAAGAGGGCAAAATAATTAAAAAAAATGAAAAATAGAAAAAGACTTTTGGAGAAAAAAACCTAACTTAATTAGTTTTATGGGAAAATTTAGAAGTTGGGCTTAGGAATAATTTCCTTAAAATTAGACTTAAGAAGCATTTCCCTAAAATAAGCTGGTATTTTAATTACTGTTTATCACATTGGGCTGGTATTTTAATTACTGTTTTTAGTTTTTCTTTCTTTAGTTGGTTAGTGTTGTCGCGCCTATGGCGTGTAATAAGTCCCTACATGTATTTTGTAGGGCTAGTTAGGCTAAATGTCTATGTGTGCACTCTAAGTGCCTTGTCTAGTCTAGCGAGGCGACAGTCTATTGTTAAATGGTCGCTGCCTCCTAGTGGCAGTATGAAACTGAGTGACATCAGATTTATTTTCCGGTGGCAGCATAGTGGGAAAGCTATGTTTTTAGTAATTATGCTTCGTTGTAATTGAGTTATCTTTTCAGTATGCCACAGCTCTGTAAAAGCAAATAGAGTAGCCAGTAAAGCGCTTTTTACTAATTGATGCTTGTTTAGAATACATGTTTTTAATTTGTTGAGACTCCTGATATTATTTCGGGATTTTCTATTGATGTTTATTGTAATCAGAGGTTTAGGCTCTATCCTTATATTCGACAGTTTCATTAATCAAGACTAGTATTTATCCACACATGCTCTGCATGTGCAATTTATTATTATTATTTTTTTTAGAAAATAAAAAAGAAAAGAGTTGGTTATTGCAGAGAAAAGAAAATGGGAGAGAAAAAAGTGGGTGGGTATTTAAAATTTTTTTATTTATTAAAAATACATTTTGTAAATGTCTCAATTATCTTTGTGATTTAGTTTATTCTCAAAGTTTATTAATTTTTTAGGGTCAATTCTGTCAAAATTTTAGATTTTGACTAACAAATCATTTTCTCTTAATAATAGTATAGATTTGAAGGCTGCTGCACCCAGCCATTCTTTCAAAAAAAAAATTAATTAAAATTATTTGAGAATCTTTACCTGAATCTTTTGCACATCTTCTAAATCCTTGAACAGTCCATTGAAATTCCGCCTATTTTGATACCTGCATGAAACCTACTTTAAGACTCAAGAATTGCCAGGTTTTGAATGATAAATAACGGGCCCCACATATGGACTGCTTGCACCGCTATGTATAGAAAAATTTTCGTTGGATCTATTAAGGAAAGAGATTGTGTGTGATTAGAAGTTCCATGTTATTAATAAGGTTTCAAATTTCGGTTTCGGTTTCGATTTCGGTACTTCAAATTTAAGGAAATTTCGGAGAAAGTTTCAATTTCTGTGGAAATTTCGGTTAAAATAAAGAAATCAAATTAATTGCATTTATAAAATGATATTTTTGAATGAAACTTTTACATAGACTAAACTAACCTATAATAAACCTATTTACAATATAACATCTCTAAAATTATACATTTATAATAGAATTATGATATTTTATATGGACGAGTAATTAACTAGCTAGTACTGTAGTATGTTGCTAAACTAGTGTTTTTATCTATGTGTATTGATAATGTGTTATATATTGATAATGTAAATATGATTTACTTTTTTTAATAATTAGAAAATTACAAGGGGGTGGGGCAGGGCAATAGTGTTTTTATCTATGTGTATTGATAATGTGTTATATATTGATAATGTAAATATGATTTACTTTTTTTAATAATTAGAAAATTACAAGGGGGTGGGGCGGGGCACGTAAAACCAAAACCCCTTTGAATGAAAATGAACAAGTACAACAAAAGGAATATAAAAGCTACTATGATGTGGTTCGATCTAGCTGGTTGAACTGCTTTCATTTAGTTTCATACAATACTGCTCCCAAGTACATGAATTTTGGAAATGATTTTCGTACTTCATCACATGGTTATTGTATGTGTACATGTTGTTCCCTTTCCACATGCAATTCATATATCAGATATTGTGGAATTACCTAATATGATGTTACAGTGTATGAAGCATACAATATTTGAGACGAAGCAAAAAGGAAATCATGTTATGGTTGGAGCATTCAACTTTGTAGAAGATAAAAACAAAAAGATTTTTGTTGTATTCAACTTGATTGCAAAAAAAAAAAAAAATCATAATTTCATATTTTCTCTATAAAAGTATGAAGTAAAAATTCATTGTAGGTGACATAAAAATTTAGCAGAAATTATAAAGAAATTTCGGATAAAATTTCGATGTGAATTTTTAAATATATATTGTGTGTGTAGATATTTCGAAAATTAAGAATTTCGCGGAAATATACGGAAAATTTCGGAAAACTTCTAACGGAAATAATATAGCATATGAATTTCGTTTCGGTACTTCAAAATTACGGAAATTTCGATGAAAATTTCGGCAATTTCGGAGAAATTTAAAACCTTGTATATATGACTTACACTAAAGAAAAAAGTGACAAGCATGCAACATTTTATTGAGAGAGGTTTTCATTAATAGAAAAGCATGGAGCTTAAAAAAACCTAGCAGCCGCTATGGTTCGGAAATGTTCCTTTTGGCATCCTCTCCGTTGCTTTGCCAATGGAAAATTTTGTAGGCCTGGGTCTGAATGTTCTTGGTAGTGATGACTGATGAATTTACGTGAGATCAATCAAGCATGAGTTGTGCTTCTGGAGTTGATTTCTGCAAAGCCATGGACTTTGACTGGTTGCGACGTGATGATTCTGGTATTGGGAGTAGTGGTTGGGCATCAGTGAGAAGACATGGTGACCCTGATTCCTGGAGGCTGGGGTGGGTTTGTCATGATGGACAAAATTTCACCTGTGTTGTTGGACAGCAGCAACGACGGTGACGATTGAGGCACTATGGTGGATGGCGGTGACTGCTCTGGTCGCGGTCATTGATGGTTTCGCTCTGTGTTGCGATCAACGACTTGCTTCCAGTGAGGATTGCAACCAATTGAAGTGGTTTGAAGGTAGTTGCAAAATTCTCTGGGGTTTTGGATCTTGGGCTGGGCCTAGGTTTTCTTTGGGGGTGGTTTTGGGCTCTAGTCTTGGGTTTATGGTTGGGCTTTTAATCTTTTTTAATTTTAATTTTTTTCAGATGAGACTGAACTGCTTGCAACTCCTCTTCTTACAAGGAAAGAGTCAGAAATTTATCAGGTTATTTGAGATATGTTGTCCAGAGTTTCAGCATTTCCTGTGCATTTTAAATTTCCCATGGGTAATGTAGAGTAGCTTTGGATGTGCTTCATTGCCCTTGTAATTAAGGAGAGAATTACTTAGGTAATGACTCTTCTTTTAGCTCTACTGGAGAGTGTCTTATTATGTGTAATTTCGCTGATTAATAATTGAGGTAACATTATTTCTAAAAAAAAAAAAAAGGGTAATTTGTTAAATAGCACTAGCATTGCCATGATTAAAAACTAGCATTTCAATAAATTTTTCACCCTCAAATAACGGTTTCAAACACTTCTCGAATTCATTGAACTAAAAAACAATTCACAATTTTTTTTTTTCTAATTTTCTAATTCAGAAAATTATAAAACTCATATAAAACTAATTGTTCGAGATTTCAGTGTTCCGTCAATTGGAATACATTTTAAAATCATGCTCTATGAATGATGAGCTTATGATAAAAGAGAATTTCCAAAAAAAAAAAAAAGTGTTAACAAGTTTAACGTGTTTCAACATGCTATTGCATTATACGGGTACGTGCTTCATGCCACTTCTCAACGTGTCAAACCATGTAAGCCCTTATTTCTATTCAAATTATCATGTTTCTTAGTCTTACCATTCATAGAACTTGATCTTTAGAATGTGTTTCAATTGACAAAATTCTGAAAAAAAAAAAGAACCTTACAAATTTTTTATTTTTTTTACGATCATTTCAAGTCATAAAGCAAGAAAATTTATATAAATAAAAAATCCGTGAGATATATCAGTGTTCTGCAAGTTCAATATTTTAAAAGTCATGCTCTGCAATTACTAAACTTATTAGGGGTGGGCACCCAAAACCGAAGTCCTGGTCCCGTCCCGAAATCTGCCGGTATGGGCCGGGATCAAAATCTGAAATTTACTGTTTGGGCCCGTCCCGTTCCGTCCCGTGGAAACGGGCCCGGTACCGGTACTAGCCCAATCGATACCGGGTGATCCCGTCCCGTCCCGTTTAAATTAATTAAACTAAATCTTTAATTTTTTATTTAGTTTTTGGTCTGCTTATATGCATATATGAATATAGACATGTGCATGTGTACGTTTTCCTTATGATCATACAAACTAGTAGCAAAAGGATGCAAATTCCAGTCCGTATGATCATACAAACTAGTAGCAAAAGGCTGCAAATTCCAGTAGGACACCCGCACAAGACAGTAGCAACCAAGCACCAGGTGAGAAAAGTTGCAGCAGCATAATGTGAGAAAAGTTGCAGTAGCAAAAGCAGAGAACAGCAGCACCAACAATAGAAGAATAATGCAGCAGCAGCACTCCAATAATTTATAAGGCCATCCAAGTGCAAAAGCAACCCAGCAAAGAACATATTGGCAGCAAACCAAAGAGGCAAACAAGCATATGTTTGGAGGAATCAATGAAATAGAAATCAATAAAACAAGGAGCAAACAAGCATTCCAGTTTTTGACTTGGTTGCTATATTGCATTACTGCATAATTTGCAATACTTCATTCCAGTTTTTTTTTTTTTTTTTTGGTATTACTTAAGTATAGGAAAAAATATATATATGGGATCCCGAAATGGGCCCGGGCCCGACCCGATCCCGATCGGTTTCGGTACCTTCGGTACCAACTTTGAAAAAACGAAGTCCCGTCCAGTCCCGTCTCGGATCATATTTTCGGTACTGGGTTCGGTATCACTTAGTAACCGACCCGTCCCGGCCCGTGCCCAGCCCTAAAACTTATGGCACAATCGCACAAGTGAATTTCAAATTACATATAGAATTTAGAAGGTGACTTCATGGAACGTCCAAACATAACAAATCATGTCAATCCTTATTTTTATTCAAATTCTTCCATGCCATGAACTCATTGTTGGTAGGGCATGATTTTGAAATCGTATTCCAATTGATAGAACTTGAAAAATATTGACCCTTTTTTTTTCTTTTTTCTTTTTTACGATTTTCCAAATTTTTCGACCTTGGCAAAACAAAAAAATGCTTCCCATGCCAAATAAATTCGGAATATTTTATCATGATAGATTAGATTTTATTAATGTTTATGCAAGAAGAGGATATCAAATGCCGAAACCTCTCCCCTTGAGAAACCCTAAAGGCTGGTTCTTTCAGAGTGCAAGTTCGTGCTCGTCTGGTAGCACCCCTGGCGTCTTGGCTGGCCTCCGGCCCCGCTGACGTATTGGGGGCTGCTGCCGAACAAGTTCTCGATGTATATTGTTTGAGGGGCTCATTGGGTGGTTGTTGGTACTCGGGGTAACCGGATGGCTCTGACATCATTTTCTGGGTCAGCATCTCTGAGCGGCGGTCGTGCTGACCAGGACTGGCCAGCCTTGGTGATAGCGGCTTGGATCAATGGCGGCGTGGATTCTAAATCGATGGTGGTAAGGATTGTGGGCCGTTGGATCGAGGTTGTGATGTTTCGTGGAGGCGTGGAGCGCGAAGTTTTTGGTCTTGGCGGCATGGCCAAGGCCGAGAGGGTCGGGCGAAGCTACTGAGGCTGGTAGGAACAACATGGCATGTGGGAGATGTGGGCCTGGATCGGGCCAAGCTGGATGGGCTCTGAGTCTCTTGGGATTAGTAACTTGGGCTGGGCTTCTTGCCCAGGTCCTTCTTATGTTTTAGCTTGTATGCCTTTTACAATAAATTCCTTTTAGGAAGCTAATGCACTGTTAAGTGCACTCTATGTGCCTATGTGCCTCTAGCGCCTCTGGAGTAGTACCAAAGAAGGATTCTCACTATGTCTACTTATGTAATTGTCTAATGAGTGGGCCTATATCTATGTACCACTGGGAGTACTACCACTATCTTCTTGTCTATTGTGGAAGGGTATGTAACAGCTTATTCTGGCTTATGTTACAATATATTGACACTAATTTGGGTTGATTAAAAAAAAATGTTTATGCAAAGAATCTTGAATTTTTACTAAGTAATAATTATGTTATATCTCATTATGGTACCTCAAAGATGTTGATATTTTCCCTACTGGAATTTAACAGATATGCAACACAAATAAGAACCATACTCGTTGGGCAGTCTGGCGACATCACTGGGCCTTTGGGTCCTCCATTGTATCTGGGTTGTTCAACTTTGGCTTGATTTTGGACTGGGCTATTACAGAATGTACCATCATGCATAGAGGGAGATCCCTTGTGTAAACCATTTTAAGTGTTTTCTTGTTTACAATCAAATACTAAAAACTGAGGTTCTATTCATACCTCCAAAATTAGTATTTAAACTTCTTTTTTTTTAAGTAATAGTTGATTTTGTAAACTCATGTCAAATTACCAATAAAGACACAACAGAGGAAAAAAGAGGTTCAATAAGCACAGAAAACATAAAAAAAACTGCAAGTACTCGAAGGCGCTGCAAGCACACAAGCTTGGTCTAGTTTTAGCAGAGCTCCTCTCGTCCGGCGGCGTTCATCATCTGCATGGGGCTTGCGTCGTCGTCGTTGGGAGGCTGCCGGACGGGTGATGGGGGCCTACGGTTCTCTGGCCTCTAGGATTTGCAGCAACCCGAAATTGACAACGGGTTTCGGTCTTCGTTCTGGTTTGAAGCCTCTCTGTGGCTTGGCCTGTCGTGGGTTTCCAGCTTAAGGGGCGGCCGAGCTAGCTTTGGCTCCTAGAGGTGGTGTAACGGCATTGACAGGGTGCGGTTAACTTTCCTGGGGCATCGGGGATCAGGTCCAGTTTTGGATCGGGTCTGGTGCTTTCGGGGTTCGCTGCTGCCTCTCAGCGGTGGCAACGTGTTGTTGGCGGGGTTCCTTGAAGCTGGGCGGCGACTACATGATTGCGGCATGGCATGGAGGCAGTGGCTGCTTGCGGCGTGTGCGCGTCGAGCTCAGCGTAGGGAAGTGGGGGTGGAACGAGCTGGGCCAGCTGTTGGGCCTAGGGTGCTGCTAGCTTCTTTAGGCTAGTTGGACTTTTCTTAGTTTTTTCCCCTAGAACCCTAGGTTTGTACTCTCTACTTTTGTTAGGGAATTACACACTTTCGTGCCTCTAGCAAATCCTTTGGAGTGGTAACGATGGAGGATTCTCGTGACAAGAACTTGTGCCTAGTATTTGCTTTGGAGTCTAGTGCTATGTAGGTTAGCTACTCTAATAGTACATCAATTGAGGTCTCTAGGCGATTAGGGTTGCTATAACAAGAAGCTTAGATAGTTTTGGGTTTTGAGTTTTTAGCTAGGCACTTTAATAAGTGAGCGCATTTGTCTACAGTGAGGGTCACCTGTCATTTGTTTGGCAACTTGTGCCATCTAGAACTGTTGGTATGAGACATCTTGTGATGTATGTGCCTTCTGGCCATGGATAAGTTAATGAAGTTATCTATTTATCTATTTCTCAAAAAGAGGAAAAAAGAAAAAAGTCTCTTGTTGCCTCCACGAACAATACCTAGTATTCACAGTGGAGAAAATTTTCTCCTCCAACATAAACCTTAAGGCATTCATCAAAATCTATGAAAAAAAGTGACGAGAAAGTGTAGAAACCTACCCATTAATTCAAGATGAGTCGGCTAATAGAGGAAGATGGTTCCAAGAATGAGGAAGAGGAGTTTAATATTGGACCACTTTCTGTTCTGATGATGAGTGCCAAAAATAACACCCAGGTCCTCATCAATTGTCGTAATAATAGGAAGCTTTTTGGCTGTGTGAAGATGGTCCTTGAGAATGTTAAGGAGATGTGGACCGAGGTCCCAAAAACTGGCAAGGGCAAGAAGAAAGTGCAACTGGTTAACAAAGATAGATTCATCAGCATGATGTTCCTCCGTGGTGATTATGTGATTATTGTTCTTACGAATCCTAAGTAAGATGTTCTACAGCTTTTGGAATTCCAAGGATTTGTAGAAATGGTTTTTGGCTTTTGTGTGAATGGTAGATTGTAAATCCTCTAAAAGTTTCACAGAAGCAACTGCACCTTCATCCAATATAGTTTGGAAAGAATGCAGTACTAATCACTTATCTAGACTTTTGATTCCCTTCGTAGCACGTAGCTAGTATGAATGTCAAGCATCATTGTTCAATTTAGGACCTAGGCTTGGCGCTAGTCTTGTTAGACTTAATTATCCAATGGAATATGTGTATCAATGTCTTAGACTTTAGAATCAGAAAGTTGGCACCACAACAATATGTGATGTTGTATTTAGAAAATATGTATCTTAAGAAAAAGTTTTTATTATTTTTATTGAAAAGGGGACATTGTTGGAAAATTAGGGTGGTGTATATAGCATATTGGTTATTTGTAGAAGTAAGTTGGAGGTATATTAAGTGGGGAGATCTAAATGCTAATTTTGGAGGTATGAATAGAAGCTCCCTACTAAAAATGCATAATGGTTTAGTCTATTTTTATAGAGATCTAATCTAAAAATGTCTAATATAATAATTTAAACTATTTTGGGAGGTGATATTTGGGTAGTACGTGAGTCATGGTTTGGCCTATGATGGCCGATCGGAACTGTCGGTTCTGGGTCATGGCGTTTGACTTCGACATGGGGAAAGGAATGGGTGGAAAGGGCGGCGCTTCTCCGGGCAGGGATGGAGCGAGGTGGACGACGATCCGGCGATTGTGGCTGTCGGTGGTGGGATTGGGCCACGCTGGGCTGGCAACCTGTGATCTGATTTGGCCTTGGGCTTGGGCGTGGGCTCGGGCCTGGGCTCTAGTTCCAAATTGTTTTTTCTTTATTTGGTTTATGTTTTTCTTTATCCGCAAGTACTGGCATAATGCCAGCAATAATTCCCTGTTATTTTATAGCAGGGCGATGTGGGCTTGGTCCCAGACTGCACACCCTGTGTGCCTGGTTTGCCCTAGTTAGGTGGCGGGCTCATTGCTTGGTCAAATGGTCGCAACCTCCTAGCGGTAGAATGAAACTAAGTGTCGCCGGATTTATTTTCCGGTGGCAACATAGTGGGAAAGCTGCTCTAATTAGTATATTATGGCTTCGAGTAAGCATTTACTTTCCGGTATGTCACCACCTTTGTAAAGCGAATAGAGTAGCCAAATGTGCACTCTTCGCTAATTGGTGCTTTTTAGAATACATATCTTTAGTTGAGACGCCTGTTATTATCTCGGGTGATTCTCTCAATGTTGTTTATGATTTGGGGTTTAGGCTATATGTTGATTTATTTTCCGGTGGCAACATAGTGGGAAAGCTGCTCTAATTAGTATATTATGGCTTCGAGTAAGCATTTACTTTCCGGTATGTCACCACCTTTGTAAAGCGAATAGAGTAGCCAAATGTGCACTCTTCGCTAATTGGTGCTTTTTAGAATACATATCTTTAGTTGAGACGCCTGTTAGCCAATCTGGCCATTCCTCAACAAAAAAAAATAATAATAATAATAATAATAATGATAATAATAAATGTGGTGGAAATACAAATATAAAGTATGTATAAGAGATATTACCAAAACTCGTTGTAACCGGTTCATTATTAATGAAGTTTCTTCTTGATAAAAAAAAAAGTATGTAATAGTTATATAATTTTTAAATTATTACTCACACTGTCCGGGTATGATTTTCTTCTTCTTTTCCTTAGCAGTTTAAAGATCTCTCTTTTAAGAACTGCTCACACGTACTTATTTGTTTTTGTTTTTTGTTTCTATTTCAATGTATATGAAGTTACCATCTATCCATCATATATTATATTATTAAGAAGGGGTTTTGAAAGTTTAACACTTTAACCATAAGCCTTGCATTAAAAGGGAAATTGAATTTTTGATCTAGCCTAATCCTATCTCATTCTTAACCTTCACTACTTGGAAATTGAATTTTTTTTCCCAAGAGCTTAACTATAAGCCTTATTGTTTTAATTAATATTAATTTTTAGAGAAAAACCAAGTGCTATCACCTCCCACTATTTAAATTAGATCTTTTGCAAAATTCATTCTTGCCCGGTCAATCCAGACCATTGGACAATTTGACCTTATTATGATTCCATTCGACAGACTCTGTTTGTTCGTGATTAAATTAAACATGTAGATGTACTTACGTTCGTATTAGGTCCTCAAACTTGAGGCCGGTCTCCTTGAGCAATATTGAGAATTGGCGTGATGCAGGTGATTGACGCTTCCTGATGGCTTCCAGCGTCATGTTCCTGAAGTTGGATGCCTCCTCAGCTAGTCTCCTAACTTCAATCACATTGTTATCCGCCACCATAGCCAATTTATTGCTAATCTCTCTGGAGTAGTCTCTGATTTTCTTCACGTAAGCCATTCGAAGAGTAAAGTTGTTCACCAATTGGACTGCAAAGTTGGCACCGTTCACCATATAACCAAAGATGTCTGAAGCAATAGAAGCCTTAGTGCTGTGGTCTGGATACTCGTGCTCTAACGCACTAGCCTTATTCAAATATGCTACAACGGAGTCGTAACAAGCTTTACAGTCCCGGAGGTATTTCACTAATGAGGGTTCAGATTCGAATTTGATACCATTAATGGCCTGCTCTTCTTTTAGGTAAACTAGACGAGCAAGCGTATGCAGCTGCTGAATAGTGAGCATGGATAAGTTGGCCATTAGAGAGATTGAGAGGGATCAATGCAACTAGCAAAGAGGTTTTGGAAAGATGGGGGAAAACCCCGGGCTTTATAGTTGTTTCTAGAGTTCATTAATTTCCTTCTTGGACGGGTAGATACAGTTCACACGTCAGTCCAAAAAAAAAAATAATAATAATATACTTCACCATTTTTTTTTTCGAAAGGTTGATCCATCTTTATTTGTGAGAAATTTTATATACACATCTCTATATTTTTAATACACACTCCCAATTATTTTTATTACTTAAAAAAAAAAAGAATATTAGTTTCATTAGATACAATAGCCATTATCTTAATGAGAATGCCCTCTAAAAAACAAAAACCAAAAAAAGGAAATGGTATGCAAAACAAAATTGGAACTATGCTAGACAAGTTGGTGCTGAATAAGAAATGGAAATTGGTAATTGGTACTATGCAAGACAGATTTGTGATTATGCTAGACAAGTTGGTGCTAAATAAAAAATGGAAATTGGTACTATGGAAGATAAATTTGGAAATACGCTGGACAAGTTGGTACTATAGCGAGCCAGTCAACAATTGCAAATTGCGAATATTTTAGCGGGGGCTTTTGATCTTGAATGGTTCTAAAAGGAATGATCATAGTAAACAAGCTGTAAAGCAAGAGTCAAACTCGTGAATGTGCAACTCGTTGTATTGTATGCGACCTATCATGTATATAACATCTAAGAAGAGATACTTGACATTATTAAAATGGAGTTGAGAGTGCAATTGGATGGAGCTTCGTTGCTATACATGGAAGGGAGGAATGTTTAAATTAGGAGTTCAACGATAGAGTGGGTGAGAATTAATCGGATATTTGTCTTTGATTGTACTATCATCAATACATATATCTTAACGAATTATGTTGTTTTTCACTTGCACTCTTGCTAAGAACATGAAACACGCAAACAATTTGTATAAAGTGTGTATCTAAGGTAGATTTGTTAAAGATGTGAATCTAAGATTAGAAGAATATGATACTGCAACAGAGTTTATAAGGCTTTGGACTTCTTCAATAATTGTGAATTAATTGATTTTGGTTAGCAAAATCAAATCATTTTATCATGGTATCTGAGTAGGTTAACTCACGAGTATAATTTGAGAAATCGCTACACATATTTCATGTCTCTTAATATAATTTGTCTACATGTATAGCTTAAGGAATTACTAGTGAAGGTTTGTTGAGAATATGAATATCAAGTTGAAGAATATGACACTGCAATAGAGTTATAAGCATTTGATATCTTTAATCATTATCAATTGGTTTTGGTTTTGAAACTCATATTATTTTGTCACAATCTATCTTAAATAAAAAAATATATATCAAGAACATAGAGGGTCAGCTAAGCGACTAGTCTCAACATAAAACCTGACTGGTTGCATTATTTAGTTCATAAGATGTCGCATTATTATGCCATACATATTTTTGGATATAACTATCAAATGAAACTTTGTATTTTTCTCTCATTTCTCTCCCTTAGAGTATCTTTAGCAGACTCTCTATCTTGGCTCCTTAACTATCTTGAAGAGCATGTTTAACTTTTTATCAATTTTAGCATTGCACCAGACTCCTAAGTGGCTTTCTATTTTAACTTCTAGCTATCATGTTCCTAAATTGAGAGACCGAGATGATGCTCTCTATTATTTTTATTAATTTAAAACATTCCTTTTAAGTCATTATATGTAATTTTTTTTAAAGGAAAGGAAGATATATTCCTGTGATCAAAATATTATACAACCATACAAGGTCAATCTAGGGGATCTGAAGATCACCCATTACAATCATTGCTGAACTGATTGTTGAATGAATCAGGTTAACATCCAAAAGAATGTTACAACAACCAAAAGCCAAAAGTAAATTGTAAAAACCAAAATCCAAAAGGAAAGTGCATAGAAAACTAACAATTAAATTTATTCTAACACAACCCTCACTCTCCACATCTGCCTTGATTAAGAGACCATCTTGGTGTACGTACCCCTTCACCCGTCAATGCAGTGAACAGCCTTGAAATAGGATCGATCATGTTGAGGCCCAAATCACGCCCAGCCCAAGTGAGAGAGAAGATAGGGAAATTGGACCAGCCTAGACCCAATTCATCAGGTTACATTCACAGCCCAGAAAGCCAGAGGCCCAAAGGCCACCTAACTAAACCCTTGGTCCCCCTACTCATGTCGGCTGGATTTGACCCTGCCAAGAAACCACCGTCACCCATCACAGCCCCGGCGGACGTCCGCGGCTTTCCATCATTAGATCAATCTGGAAATGACCCCGCCTTGGATCTAAACTGAAAGACCGCGACCACAAAACCCGAGTCGCTGCCGCTAAACCCGCCGCCTCTGCTCCGCTATAGCCTGAACTAATTGTTGCATCTCGCAACGAAGCGAACACCACTGCTCCTTAACCAAAACCAAGCCATGATCAACCTGCAAAAACAACCGACCAAGCAAAAAAGATCAATTTGCCCTCCCAAATTCAATCACCTTGATTCACCACGATCCGGAAACCTCAACAACCCACTTCAGCCGTATAGCATGAGATCAATCTCCCACAACGTCGGGAAACACGAAAATCGTCGCCTGGAAGCTACGCCTCCGCCTGCAAGAAACCCTAGTTTCTTCTGCTACCGCGGGTAAAGTGCATTCTCACTAAACGTCTGTAGGTCATTGTATGTAATTTATAAATACATTAAACTATTTTTTCATCATTCAATAGATAATATAAATTTAACTCTAGCTAAATAAAGAGAATCGATGTAGACGAATTTCTAAAGTGGCTAGCCAAAATGATTTTTCAGCTACTTGGGCTAAAATTTGTCTAAAAAATATCTAGCATTTTTCAGTCAGTTTTTAGCTAAAGCAGCTAAACTGTTATTTTGACTAGCCACTTTTAAAAAACGTCTACAAAGTTTCTCTATTTTAGTGCGATTTGAATTTATATTATTTATTGAATTAAGAAAAAATAGTTCAAATGTATTCATAAATTACATATAACAACTTAAAAGGAATGTTTTAAATTAAAAAATATAATAAAGAGTCTCATCTCACTATTTATATTTAGGAGCGAAATAGTTAAAAGTTAAAATAGAGAGTTACTTTCGAGTCTGGTGCAAATGCTATAATTGATAAAGAACTAAATATACTCTCTAAAATGTTAAAGTCATTGTAATTGTTCTTTCCATTGTAATTCTCTCCCTATATAAAGGGGTTATGAAATGAAATGAGTAGACCAATTCCAATCCATTTTTACTTTTACACATTATCAGCACGCTCAGAGAAAATAGCCTAGAAAAAACCTGTAGTTTTCTAGTTTCTTTCAGTCGAAAAAAAAAATCAAAACCCTAAGAAGAAATTTTTCTTCTTCTTTTCTACATATATATATATATATATATATTCAGTCCAGATCGGGCTCGAGCCCCGCCGCCAGCCTTCACCCGCCCTCTACCCTTCACCGGTCCTTTCCCCTTCACCGGCCCTTTCCCCTTCACCGGCCTTCATCTTCTGATCTCGACCTCGACCCAGACCGCTCTCACCTCCAGCGCCTGCCCATTCCAGCAGGCTGCCAGCCTTCGCGTCCGTCCACCCCGTTCCCTGCAGCAGCCTGCATCACCGATTCCAGCAGACCCGCGCCAGTCCACAGTTGCAGCACCCATCTGGGCTCTCCACCGTCGCACCACCCAGATTCAGTCGCACCTCTGCAGCAGCCCAGCGCCGTTCCTCTGCCCTGCAGCACCACGGATTCCCGCTCCTCCTCAAGCAGATCCCCGCGCCTCACCTGCGCACAACCCAGCGCGCTGCCTCCACCGGTCTGCGCAGCCTCCGCCTTGCACGTCCGGATCCCAGGAGCACACGACACCTCCACCGGAATATGCCCAGATCCCACACGGCACCCATCTGCAAACCAGATAGAGAAAAAGAGAGGAAAGAAGACGCGAAGAAGAGAGAGAGAGAAAAAAAAAAGGTGACCCGGTCCAAAGTAAAGAGCTGGCCCAAAATAAAAATAAAAAAATAACAAAGGCCCAGCAGCCCAGAGAGAAAAAAAAAAAAGGATCCGGCCCAAAAAATTCCGGCCCAGAAAAAAAAGGAAAAAAAAAAAAAAAAAAAAAAAAAAAAGGCCCTGTGGCCCACCTTTGGTAGAAAAAAAGAAAAAGAAGAAAAAAAGTGATAATTCTCAGCCCAACAAATGAGCAGGCCCAGCAGAAGCTGAAAAAAAAAAAACAAAAAAATAAAAACATCGCTAAACACGCATGCATCAACACGCGCGTGTGCTAGGATTGTTTTATCGAAATCAAGTATGTTTTCTTTATTTTATTTTATGATTTTAACAAAGCATGCTTTATACTTTATTGTTTATGCTTTTATTATATATTTTGTTATTAAGCATGTTTAATTAGATAATTTTGATTGTTTTAAGCATGCGTTATTATTTATGTTTTATATCATTATATTTAAGCATGATTTATAATTATGTTTTAGCATGCTTTATATTTTATTGCTTATGTTTTTATTATGCAATTGTGAGCATGTTTTGTGAATTTTATTTACTCTTATATAATTATTCCTAAGCATGCCTTTATATTATGCTATTGTTTATATTTTATTTTACGCATGATATATTATTGTTATTATTATATGTAGCATATATTTTGTTGTATCGAATCTTGGTCTTGAAATCTAATTCATACGTTTGGAAAATAATTCACTTGAATGTCTTTATGACTGCGTAATTTATATCTTCTCTCTTGTTTATGTAGATGGCTAATCCAACTCGACCTGAATTTGACATCTTGGACTCAGAAGGACTTGAGTATCACCGTTGGGTTTCCGATGTAGAAATTGTCTTTGTGGCAAAAGACCACACTGCCACCATTACCGACCCCAAAGATGATGAACTATCTAATAAGGTGAAAGCAAATGCCTTAATATTTCTGAGGTGACATATTGATACTAGCCTACGCTGGGAATACCTACAGCTGAAGACACCCAAAGAACTGTGGAATGCCCTTAAGGGATGTTTTGGGAATATTCATGAAACTTTACTCCCAGAACTGACCGTTCAGTGGAATGAAATCCGCTTACTTGACTAAAAAAGGGAAAATGACTTCAACAAAGACATGTTGCGCCTCAAGGCACGTCTCAATTTCTGTGGAAGGAAACTCACAGAAGATGATATGATCTACAAGACTCTTACCACCTTTCCTACTTCAGCTTTTATACTAGCGAACCAGTATCAGTTGGAGTATGACAACAAAAGAATTACAACCTTCAATAAGTTGATAAGCCTACTGCAAGCGGCTGAGAGACAAAATGAGATTCTCTTGAATAACAATGCCAGGCCCACTGGGACAAAGAAAATTCCCGAGGCTAATTATGGCAAAATGAAAGGTGGAAATAACTCCAATGCAAGGGGGTTTAGACGTGCTGATCCCTACCCACGTGGCAACAATGCACCGCGTGGAAAAGGACATGAGGATCATGGAAACAAGATGCAAAAGGAAAGAGTTGACAATGAACCATGCTATAGATGTGGATTCATTGGGCATCGGTACAAGAACTGCCAAGCAAACAACAGAGTAGCAGCACAATTACAAGAGGTATAGAGAGTCTAAAGAACAAGAGGCTCACTATATGAAAGAAGAATGTCATGACCTAAATGTCAACCTTACAATTGCAAACTTCAATGGCAAAGAGGAACTTGCTAAGTCAATGGATGCTCTCAATCTTGACTGATCTGCTTTATTCTTTTTATTTTCCAAAGATAGTTGTGAAGGCATAATGCCTCATTTTTAATTAGACTATTATATGGTCTTAAAGAATGGTTTGATGAATTAGATTTCTGAACAAAGACCTTGATTTGATTATCGTTGGCTCATTAATAAATTTTGAATTTTATTCTCAAGCACTGAATTTATTCAAATTTATACACATATTTACATGGTTCGAAATTGCAATATAAAGATGTAAAGCAATACATCTAGAGAAAAAAATTATTATTAGAATGAAAAGATTATCATTCTACTCAAATAGAATTACTCTAAAGAATCTGAGATATACTTAAAAGTCAAAGACGCTCTGTATGCACCAAGAGCTAATCGAACCTTGTTAAAGTTTCAAATCTAATTGTGCCAACGGTTATCATGTAAAAACACACCGTGAGAATGGAACTGAATACCTTGATATTACATCTAATGACTGTGGAAGGAAACACATATTAGAGAAACTTATGAATCAATCTAGTGGACTGTACCTCACTACGATTCGGATTATTGAATCCTATACTATCACCAATAATGAAATGTGGGACACTGACTCATACAGGCTTTTGCATGACCGCCTATGGCACCGAGGTCGTGACATGATGATCCGTATTTTTAAAGAACTCACACGGACATCCCTCCTTTCGAGTGAAAAATGGGAGAAAAATCCGTCACACTGCAAGGCGTCGGTTCTAGTATTGCTCAAATGCATGCATTGCCTTCTGAAGTACCAGAAGCACTACCTTCCTCTCATTATGCCTCATTGACTATTTCACAGGCACATCACTTGTTTTGCAAAGCCTGCTCTTTAGCAAAAACAGGATCGAGACCTTCCTATGCTAAAGATACAAAACAAAACATTCCATTCTTACAAAGGATACAAGAAGATGTCTGTGGACCTATCCATCCAGAATGCGGACCATTCAAGTACTTTATGGTTCTGGTGGATGCTTCGACAATCTGGTCACATGTCGTTTTATTGTCCACAAGAAATGCTGCAATACTCCTAGCACAGATTATGCGTTTAAGGGCTCACCACCCCGATCACCCTATCAAGTCTATAAGGCTTGATAATGCTGGAGAGTTTACATCAAAAGCATTTGATGATTATTGCATATCTATTTGGATCGATGTAGAGCATCCTGTATCCCATGTGCATACACAAAATGGTCTCGCAGAAGCCACCATCAAAAGGCTACAGATGGTGGTTAGGGCATCGGTTATGCGCACCAACCTGCCTATATCTGCATGGGGTTATGCAATATTGCACGCAGCTTTACTTATTTGTTTCAGACCCACAACTAGGCAACCATGTTCTGCGTACT
>BDJD01001903.1:178842-217342 GCA_002564525.1 Rosa multiflora | reverse complement strand
GGCGGATGTGGTATACCCGTCTAAGTGACTACTTGATTAGGAAGGGATATAAGAGCGATGAATTATGCCCCTGCGTATTCATAAAGAAAACAAGTTCCGGGTTTGGAATTGTAGCAGTATATGTCGATGATATGAACATAACAGGTACTCTTGATGAAATAAGAGAAACCGCAAGCTACTTGAAATCTAAATTTGAGATGAAGAATCTTGGGAAAACTCGATTCTGTCTAGGCCTTGAACTAGAACACCGAGTTTGTGGAATACTAATCCACCAGTCTGTGTATGTCCAAAAGATGCTCAGGCGATTTAACATGGACAAAGCGCATCCTGCTAGCACTCCTATAATCGGTCGAAGTTTGGATGCAAGGAAAGATCCATTTCGTCCAAAGGAAGATGACGAAGAGGTGTTGGGAGCTGAAATTCCCTATCTAAGTGCAATAGGAGCATTATTGTACTTAGCCCAATTTACTCGACCAGACATTGCATTCTCAGTGAACTTGTTAGCTAGATTTAGCTCAGCGCCAACGCAGCGTCACTGGAATGGTATCAAGAACATTTTTGATGCCTAAAAGGAACCATTGACTTGGGACTGTTCTTTCCCTACAGAGAGACAAGAGGGACCGCATATGGAACTGCAATCCCTAAAGGAAATGTTGATGGCGAAAGCGCCACTAACTACACTGAAACTCCAAATGACGTTTTGGTTGGTTTTGCTGATACTGGGTACCTCTATGACCGACATAAAGGTCGTTCCCAAAATGGTTATGTATTCACCATTGGGAACATGGCGATACCTTAGAGATCAACCAAGCAAACCCTTGTGGCTACCTCCTTGAACCACTCAGAGATCGTTGCTCTACTTGAGATGGTTCGNNTCATTGCACATATTCGAGGGATTAGTGGTTTGAGTTCTACCACTGAAGAGCCTACTTGCATTTATGAAGATAATGCAGCTTGCATCGAATAGATGAAGCTAAGATATATCAAGGGGATAATACAAAACACATATCGCCAAAGTTTTCCTACAATCAGCAACAACAGACCCTCCTCAAGATTCAAGTGAATCAAGTAAAGTCTGAGGAGAATGTGGCATATTTGTTCAACAAATCATTGACTAAGGCCATATTTGAAAAACATGTGAAAAGCCTAGGAATGCGAAGACTTTCCAAGCTCCCTTGATTAATGTAAGTATCAGGGGGAGGTGTAGACGTCAGGGGGAGTCTAACACACACATGTCATACTCAAATGTAGAAGGTGCGTTGTGCTCTTTTCCTTAGACCAAGTTTTATTTTTGTCCCACAGGGTTTTATTGTTACTTGGCAAGGTTTTTAGTGAGACAACAACTCATGCACCATTTCGTCTTTGACTTGGCACAAGGAGGAGTGTTAAAGGAAAAGCACATTATGTGCCTTCGTCAAAGAAACAGACGAAGAGGGAATCAAGCAGTTACAAATCACAGTTCAATCAGCATTAGTATCATCAATTCAAAGAAACAGACGAAGAGGGAATCAAGCAATCACAAATCACAGCTCAATCAGCATTTAGTATCATCA
Source organism: Rosa multiflora (assembly GCA_002564525.1). Taxonomy (NCBI): domain Eukaryota; kingdom Viridiplantae; phylum Streptophyta; class Magnoliopsida; order Rosales; family Rosaceae; genus Rosa; species Rosa multiflora. Next base: position 215,789 of record BDJD01001903.1, on the reverse strand, counting down.
ATGTAATTGATATTTCCGTTGTAGTCCTATCCCTATATAAAGGGGTTATGAATGAAATGAGTAGACCAATTCGAATCCCAATTTTACTTTAACAAAAGTGTCAAAATAGAGTCCATTAAATAAGCCAAAATATAGTCCGCTAAATATGCTTGAAATTTGGTTGATGAATTAACCATTTATTTTTTCAATAAAAATGATGATTATTTATAATGACTAACAAGTCATAGCTCGCCATCATCAATATTAGTAATTTTTAGGGTTTTTGTCCATTTATCCCATTTTTAAGGTTTTTTTTTCCCACTTACCCCATTAACTTTTTTTAATTCATTCTTACCCAAAACACTCTAAGAATATCTTCCCTAATACCCCATTAAGGTTTTTTTTTTTTTTTTTAAATACTGTTTTACCCTCACCCTTTTGTTACTTAGAGAGAGAGAGAAAATGGAAGAGAGAGAAACCATATGAGACTTTGTCCGATCCGGTCGTCGGAATCCGGCCAACTTTCACTAGAATCCGGTCACCAATCGCATTATTCCGACCAACTTTAGCCTGATTCCGGTCACCAATCGCCGGAATCCGATCACCTGCCGCCACCCACCGAACTTTTCTGAAAACATTGCTGGAGGTCCCCAAAGAGGTCATCTGAGATTTCATAGGTCGCCGGAAAGGTTTATTATCCCCAATAGAAGTCTATTGCCCTCCAATAGAAGTCTATTGCTTCCAATAGTCTATTGCCCCCTAATAGAAGTCTATTGGCCCCCAATAGACGCCTATTGCCTACCAATATAGGGGCAATAAACCTCTATTGCCCCCCAATAGAACTTTCAGTAGCCGGAATGAGAACTAATCTTCCTAAAATTAGACAAATAAAACTTTGATTAAAGGAAAAAACGAAGAAATTTTATCAATTTAAAAACGTCTATTACCCCCCAATAAATATTCAAAACTTTTTTTTTTCTTTTCTTCTGTCCCATTACTTCAAAAAAAAAAAATCTGATTTGGGCACCCACGTCTCTTCTGTTCTTCAGCGTTGCTGACGGTCCCTAATCTTTGGCATCATTGACGACCGAAGATCTCACTCCTCATCCAAATTCTAGTGTCCGTCGACCTCAACCACCGAGAATGACGAGTTTGCGCTACGACGGGCCGGGTTGGGCAAGGTCCAATCAGATTTATCCTCCAACTCCAGAGCTTCCATGGCGCAGAGAGATAGAGAATTCCAATGTCCGTTGACCTCAACCACCGAGAACGATGAGTTTGCGCTACGATGGGCCAGGTTGGGGGAGTTCCAATCAGATTTATCCTCCAACTCCAGAGCTTCCATGGCGCAGAGATATATATATATATATATATATATAGAGAGAGAGAGAGAGAGAGAGAGAGAGAGAGAGAGAGGGGAGGGCAAGGACCTAGGGGAGGCAGAAGCCTTCGTCGCCGATGAGGTGGTTCTGGACTGCCGAGGAGGTCGATCTTGACCCTCACTCACATCCTCACCTTCTTCGCCGGCTCTGATGGTATCATTCTCGAGAATCTCGCTGGCGTTGAAAAACCGGCGTGCTAGGGAGAGAGAGAGAGAGAGAGAGAGAGAGAGAGGAGTAATGGCACAATGTAATTTATTAATTAGGTTGAGGGTAGGATAGTTATTTTCTTTTAAATTGGGTTTGTGGGAATAAAAATATGTTGTTGGAGTAAGTGAGATCATTTTAGTTTATTTTGGTGCTTTGAGTCAAGGACCCTAATTTTTAATACATTGATAAAGTAATTTGATATTTACAATCCAAATCAATTCACAATCCTTGAAGATGCTCAAGAGACGATTGAGTTGGTGTTTGAAAAATTTTAAGCATCAAGTGGTGCATTTATTAATATTGATTACTTGGTCGTGCCTGTTTACTTAGCTGTTCTCGATTCATATAAGTAACATACAATAATGGCTTATTACTTGGTCATGCCTGTTTAGTTAGCTATTCCTGATTCCAATAGTTTATGTACAATAATTGCTACTTATGCATCAACTGGTGCATTTATTAATATTGATTTCTTGGTCGTGCTTGTTTAGGGAATGAAATTAGCTGTTCCCAATTACACTATCTTCATTCTGTCCTCACGCATTCATTGGTCCACAAACAATAAAAAATAGGACAAATAATTAAGAAAATATTTTCTTAATCTTTATGCACTAATAAGAATAAGAATAGAATAAGAATAAGAATAGAATATTGTGAACATCTGATTTCATCCCGCCCTGTTTAGTTAGTTGTTCCCGATTTATTTAGCTTACATACAACGGGTGGATGCTCAATTATTATAAACACATTAAGAAAAAGACGATTGGGTTGGTGTTTGAAAATTCTTATGCATCGTGTTGTGCATTTATTAATATTGATTACTTGGTCGTGCCTATATAATTAGCTGTTCCGATTGACTGAGTTTGCATACCATAACAGATCCTGATCCTCTCCTTGGCTACCCTTCCTCCTTTGTTGTTCTTGACTTTTAGTTTCATCCATTGATCTAAAATCTAAGGATCTACAATTGTCCAAATCAGCAAAAAGACTATTAATTACCCAAAATTTGAGATCTCAAGGCTAAACGGAGTTTTTTTTTTCCTTCCGTCAATCGCGTCGCGTCTTCTTCTACTGTTTCCGAGTCTCTTACTCTGAAAATTTCTAGCCTCTCCAGTTTGATATCAAACTCACCTCCTTGGCCGATTAAACTAGATCGAGTTACAATATGCACGACTCTCTCAATTACATTGACGTCCAACCTCACCTCCTTGCTGATTGAATCCAACAAGTTGCTTTATTAACTATCAAGGATGACGCAGTGATAATCATCCAAGCATATAAATGTAAGGGAAAATTTTGCAAACAGTACACCAAGTAAAGACCACTAATAATTCTTATACATAATGTTCCAAACCGATCATTTTGGTACACGGACTCTCGAGCACGACCCACTTTGTAGACATGTCGTGATTAACGCCGTTAACTCTTATGTCATTATACATTTGTTAAAGGGTAATTTAGTACTAGAAAGAAAAGAAAAACGGCTCTCTCTCTCTCTCTCTCTCTCTCTCTCTCTCTCTCTCTCTCTCTCATACCCAAACCCAAACACCCGGTGACCACCGCATCTCCTCCACTTTCCAAATCCATAGCCACCAAACTCAACCAACTTCTAATCCCACCAAAATCCTAATTCTAATTCTAATTCCAGGCCCATCCCCACCACCGATCACCACCACAATTCCTACGCTCATCTCCAGATACATGTCCGGGTGCATAACCCCGACGTCACCGGTGTAAAACCACTCGACCCAGCCCCAACATGACGGACCCGCCTCACATATCAGACATGTTTCGCTTCAAGCTCAAACTCGAATCCGGATCCACCACATCCGCCTCAGTCAGCCCAACCGTCCTCACTCCTTGCCTCGTCTTTAACCTCGCATTCTCCATCACCAGAAACTAATTCCACTCCGGCTTCCAAGGCTGGGTCGGGTTGTACTATGAGGCGAGGTTCGTTCAGAATTGAGGAGAAGGACGAGAGTGAGGTCGCCATTACTGTGAGGCCAGATAGCAGTAGACTAGTAGTGTTCCTGCTTCGTTCTCATGGGTGTAATTCCTTTATAGTGAGGTGGGTTTGAGCTATATAATAGAGAAGAAAATCTTAGTGAAGCTGTTTTGGGGTTTTTCATCACTGCCTTGGAGCTCCCAGGAGCATCTGGGTTTTGAAAGATTTGGGGCTTTTGGTGGCTCTGGTTGAATGCAACGAAATGTTGGAGAAATTTGATGAACAGCGGGATTAAATACTGTGTAGAAAACTGAAAGGATGGTGGTGCTGCATTGTGAGAGAGAGAGAGAGAGAGAGAGAGAGAGAGAGAGAGAGAGCTGGGTGCCCACAGTAAAAGTCAGAAGAGATCAAATTACCCTTCAAATTAACAGCGTCATTGACGTTGTGTATAAATAATGGGTCGGAGTTCTAAGTCTGTGTACTATAGTTTATGATTTATAACTTTAGGTATAGAAATTATTAGTGACTTTTATTTCATGTATTGTTTGCAAAATTTTCCCTAAATGCAATAGGCCAATGAAGAGAGCAAAAAGATCGAAGTTCAGATTGAAAAACTAATAATCCATGGGTGCAACAGTGAAATAGAAAATGAAATCTAGAGAAACACCAAGTAGAAAGAAGAGATTGAAGAGAAGAGGGCCTGGAGAGATGGAACGATGATCGGAAGCCGTCAATTTGTCTTCTTCCGCAATTTCCTGGAAATCTTCTTCTTTGGTCTGAGTTTCCCTAGAAACCTATTTAGATAAAAAAGCTTCAATTTTGCAAAGCAAAAAATAGATTCAGCTTAACTTTTGCTGCTGCCCATCATCGATCCAAATCTTCTTGATGATGATTGAGCACCCAGACGTCAATTAACCCCATATATAAGTCTGAAAGGGATTGAATCCCACAAGTCCTGGTTTCTGATGAGGCTGTGGGTTTCGATATCTGAGAATGGAGGCCTCTTCTGACCCTTCAAAAGCCTCGACCTCGAATGATCGACTGTTGCCTGAAAGGGACGACGAATTGGAGCTTAAGCCGTTAGAATTCTCAAATTCAGAGGATACACCACTAGCATTTGATGGGTTCATGTTTTGATATTGCTTAGATTTATTTTCAGAAAAGTTAAAGGAAAAAGGGTGAGAAATCTAACAGTTGTTCCGATTACAGCGGTGCGCCGGAGCTTAACGAAGGGGAATGTAAGGGATGAACAGAGGAAGACGAAGGGGAACGAAGCGAATGGTAACGTCTCCTTCCAAACGGCGTTTTCATTTAAATCACTCATTTAATGAGTTTTAGTGCGTTACTGTTGAGGTGTCATGTTCATAGCCTTTAGATATTGAGTGAATGGATAAGATTTAATGTCAAGGATAAACAAGGATAACAAGCAGCAAAAGAGAGGATCCGGATCCATACAATGTATATGCTCGAATTATTATAAACACAATAAGAAAAGAGACGACTTTGTTCGTGTTTGAAAATTCTTATCCATCATGTGGTGAATTTATTAATCTTGATTACTTGTTCGTGCTTGTTTAATTAGCTGTTCTGATTCAATTAATTTATGTATAATAATTGAAGCAATTCAAGTCTCCTCGAAGCTCCGAAAGTACGTCTCTATCCCATCTCAACATGCTGCGAACCGTGCTCTTGTTTCCCGTGGAAAGTAAACAAGGCAATTAAGTACGGGTAGTTTCGCTATATATACATATATCTTCCAAGATATATGATTGTGTGCTGTAGCTGGTCGATCTCATAGACTCATACTAACAGGGAGCATAGAGATAGATAATATATATATATATATATATATAGAGAGAGAGAGAGAGAGAGAAATGGCGAACGTGTTTGGCAACCCCATAACCGACTCGACCCTAAAAGCAATGGTAGAGTATGTCGCCAAGGAAATAACCGCGGTTGACAGGGCACGTGTGGCAATGAACATGAAAACCGCCAACATGAAGGATACAAACGCCCGCAGTTACGTGGAGAATCTAAAGAAGCAGTGGGGGAATGGAGTATCCACTCTTTGCCTCGTTTACAATGCTACTGGGAACACTATCACTTATGTTAGTGATAAAAATTTTCATGGGCACATTGGACCAGCCCCATACCCAATACAAATTGAAAATGGCCAGTGGGGTGCGTTTTTGCACGTCAAGGTAACTGGAGCGGCAGCTGGATCTGAGGCAGCTGTTGTGTATCGCGGCAAAAACGGAAGGGATGGCGAGGACTGTGACTACATGATGGCGTGGTGCAACCCATGGCGTAGACAAGCTTTTGACAACTCGGTATATATATATATATATATATATTAACCTACCTAGCTAACCCAATTATATTTATTTTACAATTTTTTTGACTATGTCCACAGCTAGAAGCCTAGAATTGTGGTTGGAAAATTCATTTAAAATTTTAAATTACAGGTCTGGGCTGAGGCCCGTGAAGTGAACCACTTCACTCGGTTCACTGATGCGAGATGGAACTCCTTATATGAAACGTTAGATGTGACTCGCTACCACCACCGCGACTCATGGGAGGGATGCTTGTCCACTATATCAACTGGCAGTGACACTTCCCCTGTATTGGAAGCAATATTCACTTTAGAAGATGCAGCTAATGCTTGATTCAATCCTGATCGAGTTAGCGCGCACCTACTGGCATGGCTAGCTAGTGAGGGAGCTAGGGAGGTATATCTATATCAAGTGTGTATGTTATGTGTATGCAGTATGCTGGCTGTTGATTGACCTTGTTGCTGGTGAAGGATAGTCTATCATTTGTAACTAGTGCCTCATGCATGTCTTACAAATTAAAAGATAATTTCCTTCAACTGTAAATTTCGTCATTTATGTTTGTCTTAGGGTGTGTTTGGTCATTTAGCTAGTAAGAAAAACCGGCTTTTGTTTATTTATGAGAATAAGTGGCTGAAAGGCAAAACAGCTGAGTGTTTGGTAAATTGATTTTTTATAAGTGTTGTGAGTACTAAAAGCAATGACAAAGTGTTTGGTAAACTCAAAGCCAAAAGAGTTGTGAGTTTGTAGAATGACCAATTTGGACATGAAATGTTTTTTGCCTTAATTGTTTGGTTGATCATTAGGTTCATGATTTAGTAAAAACGGAATCATATGGATGGCTTGCTACCAATTGGGGTTTGTTGCTACCAATCGAGGATACTTAGTAAGAACAATTTCAATCGCCATTTAGTCTATAATTCACAGTAACTGATCATCCCATCACAAAAATGAACCATTCATCAACACCGTTATGCAAATATATCCAAAAAAAAAAAAATTATATTTCACCAAATTTCTCAATTTCTTGTTTACAACAAATCAGTCCAAAATTTATAATTAAAATAAGAACCCTAAAACTCTTGCGACGTTGATCCAATGTCTATCTTCCGAATATCCCTCGAAACGATTCTCTTCTTCTCTCTGGCAATGCTGAAAATGATATGTACGTATCTTCCCCAAGAACATCAATGCTGACACTTACTGCAAACAACCAACACAAGTAAATCATGCAGCCATAAAACTTGTTCTAATTTATCTCAAAAAATTATTTTAGGCATGTTACATTAGAAAATAATAGGTAAGAGGCATACTATTTATCCACCAAAGTCAACATCTTTGGCTGGTATGCACAATCTATAAGAACCTACAACACAAAAAAAAGCTCAATGTTTCCATATAATGCAAAAGCTTAAAGGGTACATGCAATGCAATACAACTCAATGCTTTAATTACACGAAAGTAAAGCAGACAAAATGTTTGGTGATCAGTGCTAAAATGATGAAGCAAAACTAGCATCATCTTCTGACGCAGTCGAAAGTAACCTAGGTTTACAACCAATAAACCATAAAAAAAAGATAAATATAGAGTTCACTAGAGAATTTGAGAAAAAAAACTGTCATTTTATAAATTTGATGTGATAAACTTGTTCTAATACAAAGTATGATGATGCTTCTATAGGCATCCAAGACCTAAAACATAATCTAACAAGAAATCCTAAAGAATTCAAATTTAAAAAGAAACTAAGAACCTAAAAATAAAAGATTCCTAAAACAAATGTAGAACTAGCCTAAAATATTAAATCCTGAAACGGATAATTAAGACGATGTATTTTTCCCTAAATCTGTTAGGATTGAAAATCTCGTCCTTCCTATTCTAGAAATATATCATGCATCTCGAATGGACATTCTGACCAAAAGTTGATTCAATCTGATTCACAATCGAGTCTTGGCTCTTCGCACGAGAAACCCGAAAAGTTTAAAACCAAATCTTCTTGAATATTTCAGCGGCTAATAACCTCATTATGCTTGAGTTACCTATTTTCCAATCACTTTTCTTAATTCTACGCTGCATCTTTACTTTTATGGTTTTCCTAGTAAACCAGGCTCATTCTTGTCCTACATCATTCTCCTCCACTATGAAAGAACTCGCCATTGAGTTCCTCTTAAATAAAAGACAAGAATTGGTAGACAAGAAACCTGATAAAAAATTAGATACTTAAACCTGAGGGTTATTGGTCTGATCTTCTGCATACCCTGATGGCACAATCATGAACCCAACACCAAAGATGAGTGGTCATATTGTTAGACCATAATTTACATATATATGCATTCCCCTAAATATTGAATTTAACTTGTTTTTGAGTCTATTTTAGCTTTCACTAAATCATTTTCTTATTTATCTAGGAATATTGCAAGAGTGAAGGAAACATCCATTTTGGGCTTTGAAGTAGAGAATTGGAGCTAGGAAGAATGATGGTCAAATGTGGAGCAAAAAGTAAAATTCCAAATTCCAGCGAACCACCACAAATGGAGGCACAAGTGGCGGCCAACCACCACTCACGGTGGTGCCATATATTTTTTGGCGATATTCATGGTGGAGTAAGGAGGAGGAGTAACATTGTGTTTATTCCATTGCATCCATTCACCATAATTCTATTAGGGCTGGGCTCGGGTCGGGCTGGGCCCGAAAATCAGTGAAACCGAGACCGAACCCGAAACTTTCGGTTCTGGCCGGTTCGGGCTTTTTGTAAACTGAAAACCGACAGAACCCGAACCCATTCGGGCCGGTTCGGTTTTCGGGCTTTTTCGGGCCCAAAATGTCTGTTTTGCCTGTTTTGCCCGTTTTATCAGTTTTGGTACCTGGAAGACTGGAATGCATATCAAATTATAATGCTGTCAACTGTTGAAGAAGTACTAGCCCTTTTATAAATTTATAGCAAGTAATTGTTTCTGAATCAAACATACATAAGAAAATGAACTGAGAGACAGTTGCTAGCAAATGACGGTGGTCATCCAGTGTAGATGTGACCCAACCCCCTCCGATTGAGTTTCGAAGAGCTAATCCAGATCCTGCAATCCCACGCGGCTCAACAAGGCACCTCAATGTTCTACATAAGTTACTTAACTCTACATCAGCTCAATCAAAATAAAATATTGTTTTTCAATCCTTAACAAATTCAGTTTATCATAGCCCAAACTCTGATATTACTTTGGTTCTCAACAGATTCACAGTAAAATATTGTCCTTCAACTCTCAACAAATTCAGTTCGTCCAAGCCTAAACTCTGATATTACTTTGGTTCCCATTGACTCATAGAGTCTTACATCAATAAATAGCTACAGATCAGACATGTCATAATAGTTCAGAACTCTCAGAGACAATAAATCAAACATCTTATGTGCATTATATGCTTACCTGATCGGAAGAGTTGATCGGATTATTGAAGACGAAGCAAAGGCCTATCGGATCTCGGAGCGGCTCGGACTTGCGCCAAGTCGGTGACGGCGAAATCGGGAGCTGTAACAGCGCACGGATCGTGTTCTTGTTTCGACAGACAACCTTGAAGGCGCAAGGTAAACCCCAAAGGTGAGGATCCTACTTTGAACCTGGTTGAGGTGGTGGAGGGCTAGGAGAACCCCAAGGGGGTCGGCGCCGGAGCTAGAGAATTCAGCGAAGAAGGCTCGGAGTTCGGCTTCGGGGATGTTGAAAGCGGAGTGGAGATCGGAGGATTAGGAAGAAGTACCAGATATAGAATTCGTCCCAGAGAGCCCCTTGAAGCAACGCCTTTGATTAATCAGCCTAAGTTCAGAAGGTGGTGGAGGGCTCGAATATAGTGAGATGGTATCGATAGTTCGATACTATCGAAGTATCGAGTATCGACAAGCAAAGAGAGGGCGGCTGAGGTCGAGTTAGTCGACTGGAGGAGTGTAGCCTTTAGTCCCTTTACTCCTTTAGGGTTGTTTAAATTTTTTTTTTTAATATTTAACTTATTATTATAACACCCAATCATGGACTGACATGTGGCATCTGCTACAGTATCGGGTCGGTTAGGGCTTTCGGGCCCTAAAAATATGAAACTCGAGACCGAACCGATTACATGAATTCGGGTCGGGCTTTAGACCGAACCGAAAATTTCAATTCTAAAACCGAACTGAATCGGGTTTTTTCCCTCGGTTCGGGTCGGGTTCTCTGTTTTTCGGGTCCGGACGCCCATCCCTAAATTCTATTATAACCAAATTTCAAACCTTTTTGGTTCCACATCAACTCCATCATTTTTCCCTCTTTCACACACTATCTCTACTCCTTAAGTACCCCAAAAGTCCACTTTAAACACACAAAAATCTTCTATGTAATAGTAGGTTTAATCACCATGCTTTAACCATCATTACCTACTCTAACATACACCATCACTCCCATACTCTTTTATCTTATTTTTAGGATCTATTACCGCTCTCATACTCCACCTCCATACTTCTTACAAGACTATGAATGTTTTCTTTGACTTCTAATAACCATTTCACACATCTTGCTCCATCTATTTAAGCATCTATTCTCACAAGGAAGAGAGCATCACCCACACCACCCCATTACATCTTCCTTCTCTCTCAATATCCTCCACAAAACCTCAATCTCCACCTCCCAAAATCCAAACCCATACTATCTATACTACTCTATCTCCTCCATCACCACCACCATTTCTTATTCTTTACCTCCATTAACACCACCACTGCTACATCATTTCTCCACTCTCTTTTCTATCATCATTTTCTCCATGTACTTCACCTATTCACACAATACATAATACAAGCTTCACTATCTTTTATCATCAAATTTTCAAAAGCAAGAAGGAGAGAGAATCACCACCACAACCATCACCACCAAGACGTGAGTTTGGGGACCATCTGACACACCACTAAGCTAACTCTATCCCTTTTACTTTCGATTATATTTTGGTGTTTAATTTGATTATGAAGTTAGTATATGTAATTATGAGTGAGTAGTACTTTGTTAGGGTTAGGGTTGAAAGCCCTAGCCAATCTTGTATAAATTGATGTTTTAATTTACATTTGAATTTATTTGTGATTTTCATCTTCATATGCTAATTCCAAAAGTGAATGCATTCCTTCAAACTTAACTACTTTGAATGTGTTGTGTTTGTCATCTTATGAAAACATGTTTAGGGAGTAGTTAACCTTGAGCATTAATAGCATGACAGCATCCTCTATGTGCATATGAAGATTGTGAGTTAAAATCACCTAGATTTAGGATTGGTTTGCTTGCATGATTATCCAAACTCAAAGCTTTATGCATCTAGGAACAATGAATTGAGACTTAACCGGTAATAGGATTTGTTCTTAGGTAGTTAATTATAGACTTATCTGGTTGGAATTGATAACATTAAAGGAGTTTAAGCTTTTTTAGTTTAGAGTAGTTTAGTTTACATTTGAGCATTTATTTTAATTTGGTTCACCACTCTATAAAACAAACAATTTCACTACCACCACAATGCACATACTCACCATGCATGAGCCCAGATTTCCTTGTGAATTTAGGTTTGTGATTGTACATTTGCATATTTTAGCTCTCATTAGGTTAACACCCTAGATAGTGAAAGGAATCCAAATCCTACTGGGTTCGACAACCTTTCTTAAATCCCTATACTATTACTTGTACCCCTTATAGTTTAGGGTGGCTATTTGGCTAACAAATTTTAGAGCCGTTGCCCAGGATTGGACTAAAATTTGATTCCTAACTCGGTTTTCCTTTGGGGAAGCTAGATATTTTAATTTTCTTTCATAATTTTCTGTTTTTGAGGTTTTTCCAGAAAACGATCGATCTTTGATTTCTAATGATCGATCGTTTCAAGTCATAGAACATAAAACGATCGATCTCTGGTTCAAAACGATCGATCGTTTATGGGGTGTCAGAAGCAAAAACGATCGATCTCTTGTACCAAACAATCGATCTCGACTGTACGTGATTAAAAACAATCGATCTCGGGAACCGAATGATCAATCATTTCCTCTGTTTCAGCTTTATTTTTCTATTTTTGTGCTTCAAATCCCTTGTTTCTTGTTTTCTTTATTTTTATTTATAGCTACTAATCATTTGGGAAGTTATAGGTACATACATAAAATTTCTTTGAGCCATGGATGGATGGAACCAATGATGGAATGATCCAAGGAAATTTGAGCAACAAAACTATTATGGTGAAGCTTATCAATAATGGGAGCCTTATATCCAAAGTCGCATGCGTTTCAACTATATTTGTACCTTGTGTGGATCTCCACAACACTCACCTCTTGAGTGCATCTTAAGATTTGAGTACCCGGAATTCACACAAGAGTATAAGTACGAAATGAGCATGCATCAAGAGACTATGGCATCCCAAGCACATACTCAAAATACACATACTCACAATACACATACTCACCATGCACATACTCACCATGTGAGATCTCAAATTTCAATCTCGCAATACCCCCAATTCAACAAAATACAAGCTCTCACAATTCCAAATGCCCAAACTCCAAAACTTCAAACACACCAGTTCTAATGAACTCAATCCCAAAACCTAGTTCTTCTACATTCCAAGTGGGAAAATCCTATCATTGCCAAAAGAAACATAAAAGCATTAACTTTGCTCCAATGTAAAGCAAACTCAACTAATCGAAGTTCACCAACACAAACAGATAACCAGAAAAGATATGAACTTTGTTAAAGCCCTGTATGAGAGAGCAAGACTGAAACTTTCAGCAACAGAGTGAACTGGGTCGGCACCAGAACGTGAATTCCACAGGAGAAACCCATCAAGCTTCGAGCTTTTTAGTGCGGTTAGAGGCGGCCACACTTTTCAGGCTGGTGATTAAGCTATCTCCTACAGTGGCGATGTAGGACCAGACCCAGCTCAGAATCGGGTCGTTGCTGGCGATGGGCGACAGGGAGAGGTTGGCGCTGTCTGACTCGAAGACGGAGAGGAGCCACTTCATGTCGCCGATGGAGGACTCGAGGAGGTTGGACACCTTGCGGAAGTCGGCGATGGTGGTGATGGAGAAGACCTGGCGGAGGACGCCGCTGTGCTTGCACTTGCGGACGAGGGTGAGGGCGCGGTCGAGGTTCTTGGCCACATCGGCGGCGATGCGTCGGACTGGGCGCTCGTAGAGGGAAAGGGAGGCGGCGGCGATCCGGACTGCGGATCAGAGTATTTGGGGGAGAGAGAGAGAGAGAGAGAGTATAGAGAATTTTTTTTTTTTTAAAATAGAGAAAAATTAGAAAAACTTGAAATGTCCATTTTGCCCTCATTGTGGGCCCCCATGTCGGCTCCAACTCAGCAGCTGACGTCATGTTTCGAGCCAAATTTAAATTTTGGACTCGGGTGATGTCATTTGAGAGTATAGGGACCATCGTAATCGATTTTCAAAAAGAAGGACCAATTTGATTTTAGGCCTAAAGTTCAAGGGAGTAAACTAAATTTAATCCGAAAAGAAAATATATGAAAACAGAAATTAGTTCCCCAAAATTTCGCAATAAACAATAATTGTAATCAAGGCGGGAACTGTACTCGGAAAAGTCTAAAGTGAAATGTCATGCTCACCAGTGCGATTATTAAAACTCAATAAAATTTCTCAAATCAATTAACAAATATGCAATTAACGAAATTTATAATTCAAATAATAAACATGTTTCAGAATAATTCTTCGGAAGACCCTATTTCATTTGACAACTTAAAGTAAATCCATTCCAGAAAATCATAATGGAAATTGAGTCGAGTAATTAAATATTGAGTTCATTACTGGTTACTCTCTATACTTATAGGGTTTCATCGTTTCAGTCCCTGACCTTCGAATTTCACCTAAACAGTCCCTGAACTCTCAATTTCCTCCCAATTCGTCTCTGTCGTCAAGCTCCGTCCAAATTATCTGTTAAATTGCCGACGTGGCACCAATTTTATGCTGAAATGTCTATTTTACCCTCATTTAAAAAAAATTCTCTCTTTTTTTTTTTTTTTCTCTTTACCTCCTCTTCTAAGGAGCCCTAGTCTAATACCGGAGCCTTTTCTTCCATTCTCTCGTTCTCTCTCACCTCCCAAACACCACAACCACTTCTCTTTTCCCAAAACCCGCATCCCCAAATTCGCCACAGTCACCATGTCGTCATCCCCCGTCGTCGTGCACATCGTCCTCTTCAAGGTCAAAGACGACATCGATCCCTCCAAGGTCAATGGCCTTACCTCCCTCAGTCTCACCCCACCTCTCCGCCGGTCCCCTCCTCTGCACCCGATCCTCCCTTTTCGCCTTCAGTCACCGAGTCAACGCCTCAGCGATCTCCGAGTTGCTGCAGATCTCCGTGCATGATCTAGTTTGGTTCCTCTGCACCGCTGCGGCTGATGTTTGGCCATCCACCTCAGCTTTCGACTGGATATTTGAAGGCTTGTCGCCGTTGCAGGTGATGATTTGTGCCGGAATTGATTGTTTTTTGCTTTGGGGTGCAATGTTGCTGTGCTTAATTGGACTATTGAATTTGGGAAGATAGGTTTGAGGCAAATTGAATTGCATTTGTTGAGAATATTAGTACCTTTTCTTTTGGCTGTTGGTTTGGAATGTAGGGTGAAATTTTGTTCATTCGACACAAAACATGTCGATTTATGTTCTGCAGGAGTACGAATTGAGCCGGGTACTTTGCACCATAAATCGGTTTCTTGCGATTCTTTGAAAAATAGTTTGGATCGGTTTCTATTGACTTTTTGATGTTTTCTTACCTTTTTGTTTGATTATTTTATGAAGGTCATGGTAAATAGGGTGGTTGGCATATGATTTTGGATGATTCTAGGTATGCATATTCTCGGTCTAGCGAGAAGATGCCTGAGGATGAGAGCTTAGAGATAAAACAGATGAGAGGGGAGAGATGTGGAAGAGGAAGAGGTAAAAGAAAGAAAAAAAAAACAGTGAGTGAGTGAGGATATAATATACTTTTAGCATGGAAATGACCGCCACGTTAGCAAGATAACGGGGTCTTGGACGGAGGCTTGACGGCACGGACAAATTGGGAGAAAATTGAGAGTTCAAGGACTTTTCAGGTGAAATTCGAAGGTCAGGGACTGAAACGATGAAACCCTATAAGTATAGAGAGTAAGCAGTATTTAATCCTTAAATATTTCTCAATCCATCACTGAAACCAAATCAGACTCTCAAAGAAATAACACAATTATTTAAGAAAATATTATTGCATGCATGTTATTTTAAAACAAAAGTGTCCACTCACAATATAAGGCTGACGTAGCCAAGTGTAAGGATCCTAGTTGAGCGATGGGTTAGTACGTCATCTTCGAGGCAAATCGGGTGTCCGAAATTTTCGATTCCTCCTCCGCTTTATTGATGTGTTCAGTACACCTTGAACTTTATTTCTGGAAATTTTTAGCTTGATTGGTCAATGTTTACTATGTCTAAACCATCAGGCTGTCTAGTTCCAAAATAATCCAGCTTTGTCATCTTTCACTTCCATATAGTTAGTGACACTTGCTTATTTCCGGATTAGGGCCTCCTACAACTCAAAGTAAATCAGTGGACGATGGTGTTGCATTGTTCACCAACAACTTTTATAAGATTAAATCTTTTAGCAAGGAGGACAGATAATTTATCGATCGTTACATACCAAATTACTAGCTGTTATATTCTATTGAAAAAGGTCAAAGAATTGTGAAAATTGGTCCATCAATAAAGCGTCATAGAATCAGTGAGATATCTTGAATTTGAATAATGATGGATATTAGTAATCTACACTATTTTTTTGAGAAATTGATAATTTCATTACTTATCCGTGGTCAGAAAGCACGTACATCACATGCTGCATGTCTTCCACCAAAAAAGCTAGATGGCACAAGCTGCCAAGCAAATGACAAGTAAACCTCATTGTAAATAAAATGAGCACAATTATTAAAGCTAGCCATATAAACACAAATCCACACTACATAAATCCTTGCATAGAAACTCTAGTTGCTAGAGACCTCAATTGGTTTATAGTTGAGTAGCCAAACTTAAATAGCAAAATATATGTTAACGTTAGAACCAAAGGCTCTAGTTAGCTTTAGAGAGAGAGAGAGAGAGAGAGAGAGACACACACACACACACACAAGAAGTATAGTGGTAAGGCGGGAGACTACGTCCACTTGAATGTTTAACTATGTGTGTTGGGCCTTGCGGCCCAAGGGGATTACATGAGTTGTAATGAGATGATGTTTAAGTGGGAGGAAGGGTCCCTTTTATAGGTAAGGGAACCTCTCTCATTTACATTTTCTTAGATGTGGGATGCAAAACCACTATTCTAGTCTTAGAAAGCATGTTTGTGAAGGTGACTTGGCAAGGTCGGGAAGGTTGCTTCCTGACAACGTATTGGCCGCCTCCGACCACCGTGGAGTAGCTTGAGTGTCGAGGTACGAGATGTATATAGTGGTCGGGTCCCACCATGGCTTGTGGGGCCACTAAGAGGGTGTTACTTATGCTTGGTGAGATAGCAAACTAACTTGCTAGTAGAGGTATCTACAATATCAAAATCCAAATGCTAGGTAGAGAAAGCAGGAAGCTTAGAGCTTCCCTTTGCCCTTATTTTTAAGGCTAACCTCCTGAGTAGTAGTATTAGCAGGGTAAGTGAGACACATTGGAGTCACACCCACCATCTTATGCGTGCGAGGATTCTTGTCCTTGCTCCCACGTGGTCTTCACACCTTTTTCTTCAAAATTCCACGCTCAATATCATTGTCAGCTTCAACTAAACCTAGTGCATCAGCTTGAAGAATAAGAAGCTTAACACCCATAATAGTTTTGAACTTCTTTGAAGAGGGAGTACAACCTCTATTCTATGCCATTATCAAATAAATGAAGGGTACAATTTTTGGAAAAACTTGGCATTTTAGCTGAAAACCTAATTTTCACTTTCTCTCAACACATATGCAAATGTCAGACTAGACCCGACCTGAGACCCAATGGGTTCTCCGCTATCTGGCCTAACTAGGTCACTGCACCGGCGCCGTTGGAGGCATCTCCTTTTCCTCTTTCGTCTTCTGGCCTTCCCTTACATCAATTCGTGCCTGGAAAGACGCATTAAAGCCTTGAAGCTCCTGGCCAACCCGTTTCACTTTTCCGACTAGTTTTTAGTTTTCCGGCCACATTAGGTGACGCTACCTGTTAGGTTTTGAAGCTGCCACTGTCCACATCAGAAGTGTGGTGAACCCATATCAAGAATTTATTTGTTTTAATGTTTTACAACAAATGTCCTTCTAATGTCCAGTTTCCCTTTGCATTTTTACAGGTAATAAAATTTCCAACTTTATTCGATCAGTCTATATACCATAATCACGAGCATCTTTGATAGGTACTGAAATAAATTAAAGTTTATGGTTGAAGTTGAACCACGTCCTTTATACTTCAAGCTGTTTGTATTTTCTGCAATCTATATCCTGATTCTGGGTCTAATTTCCTTTGCATTTTGCATCTTTTTCAACTTTATTCAATCAATCTTTTGTCCAACTTTTTCATCTTTATGTTTGAAGTTGTGCTTTATTCTTTCAGGGATCGAATATGGAGAAGTAAGATATAATCACATCCAAATATTGAAAGTATGCTGGAGATTGAAATGACATGAGAGTGTTTCTTTGGTTTTGGATGCTCTGCAGTTGGATTTACATATGTTCTCTAACCCCAATAATAGAGAAAAAATCAAACTCCTTGTGCAGTTAAATGATGTTATAGAAAGGAATTAATACAGGGAGAAGAAAAAGAGAAGTCAAACAAAATAGAAAATGCTGATGTGAATGGGATGTAACTTCCGACCCATTAAGTACCATATTTTCCCTATATATACATATATCTTCCATGGTATATGATCGTGTGGTTGTTTGATCAAACAAGTAGCAGAGAGAGAGAGAGAGAAATGGTGGCAAACGTGTTTGGAAACCCCATAACCGATTCGACCCTGGAGGCAATGGTAGAGTATACGGGCAGGAAAATAACAGCGGCTGACAGGGCACGCGTGGCCATTAACATGAAAAACGCCAACTCAAAGGATACGAACGCCCGCACTTACGTGGAGAATCTGAAGAAGCAGTGGGGAACTGGAGTATCCACACTTTGTGTCATTTACAATGCTACTGGGAACACTATGACGTTTGTTCGTTCTAAAGATTGGTATGGGCACATTGGACCTGCCCCATACCCAACAGAAATTCAAAATGGCCAGTGGGGGGGTTTTTGCACGTCAAAGACAGTGGAGCGGCATCTGGATCTAATGCAGCTGTTGTGTTTCGAGGCAAGAACGGAAATGAAGGCAAAAACTGTGACTACATGATGGCGTGGTCCACCCCATGGCGTAGAGCGAAGTATGACAACTCGGTAAGTATATAACCTACCTAGCTTAGTGCACACAATTTTTAACTATGTTCACAACTAGAATCACAAATTGGAAAATATATTTTGCAGGTCTGGGCTGAGGCCGGTCCAGTGAACTACTTCACTGATGCAAAATTGAACTCCATATATGGGGAGTTATTTGCGGGTCGCTACTACTACCGCGAGTCATGGGGGGGATGCTTGTCAATTATATCAACTGGCAGTTACACTTCCCCTGTATTGGAAGCAATGTTCACCTTAGAGATAGCTTATTAATTCCCCAAGTCGATGCTGATCTGAGTTAGCACCTATTGGCTAGCTAGTAAGGGAGCTGTGGAGGTATATCTACATCAAGTACGTAGTGTATTAATTATGTATATGCAGTATGCTGGCTGTTGATTGATCTTGTTGCTGGTGAAAGCTAGTCCATCATCTGTAACCACTGCTTCATGCATACCTTAATAGTAAAAGAATAATTTGCTTTCAGTATTAATTTAATTTCATCATCTATGTACCTCTCAGACTTTCACTATTACGAATGATGAAATAGTGAAAGTCTGAGAGGGTTGCTTTTCTTAAATTATGTGTACATGCTCTTTGTGTTTATGTCTTAATAATATCTGTTCAGAATTTAGCTCCACGTAGCTCGATCTGAGCTCCATTCTCTTAATTTTGAAAATTTGACAAGATTCTTAGATTTATGTTTGATTAATAAAATGTCATTGGAAACTAGATTTAATTCCTTGAGATCTTAAAGAATAACCGCGGTAATACAAAATAATGAATAAGCATGAGATACAAAATTATCACTACTACAAAAAGGGTCTAAGGGGACTAATAATATGTGTGCCTTTTGATACCTATAGGAACAAATATGTGTCCCCATTGAGCTATAGAGACATATATCATATGTGTGCCTATTGCTTGTGTTCCTATTGCTAAATGGCACACATATCTTAAGCTCAAGTGTCCCCAAATAAAAGAGTAGCTCCCATGGGTCTCTCTACACTACAAATCTAGATTATGTATCAAGTATGTACTACACTTGTACAAATACATGAAAAATATACTCGCTCTTGGGGACACTTAATCTGTGCCAATGACCTTTTTTTTTTTTTCCCTGGTTCCCTGACCACAATAGATTCAAATCAATCCTAGATAATTCCAACAGTAAAGTACTCCAATATGCAGTAGAAACCATATCAAAGAATAAAAACAGTAATCGCAATCCGATTAATGAATAAGTATTTCAATGTTACAATAGAATAAGTTACGATATCCAACTACGAAACTTCAATTCAGTGGAACATTAATACATGAAAAAGCTAAGTACTTCAGCAGCACTTGGTCCAACAGTCTAACCCGCTCCAATATGAAATCAACTACCTTTATACACATACTTCCTAAATAGAGATTGTAGCAGACCAGCAAACTGCACAAGTATGTGAATTATATGATCAAAGCAGCGCTTAATAAGATGAAGTACATACTACTACTATTAACCCTACCATACTACTACACAATTCAGTCAAGGCATGTTTGGAATCATCGCTGCATCTTGAATGAAGCTAATTTGTACATGAATGTTTGATGATCAATATAACTCATCTTTCACCAGACACAAGTGTACAAGCTGTGCAACTTCTGAACAGGTCTAGCATAAATCATAGCATTGAACTAAAATAGCAGGACAAGAGTATGTGGCTTTTCAAGATCACAGATTAATAAAGAAGCATCAATTTTTATGCATGTTCCCATTAGCCATCTTAGTAACATGTGAAACCTAAAAAATAAAAAAAATAAATATATATCAGAGGTCTCAATAGTGAAATGAAACTTACATTTGACAAAAATGAGCCACAAAGTTCAGAGGCTCAGTACCATCGAGTTGCAACATATTCCTTCACAGATACAAAAAAGCTTAGTCTGCAGCAATTGTCGTTTATAGGCAAATGAAAAACTTCTGACAATAGACACTCTCAGATTTGTTTGGTGGCAACTTACAGTCCAAAAAATAGCAGATGGGGCATCATTGAAGATACTCAAGCAAGCCCAATGTCTCATATCTTTGATTTGCAGTCAGCATTAGTAAGGATATTTTTTTGCTTTAAATCTTGATGAAATACATTTGCTGCAAGAAATGCAAAGCAAATGAATTAAATCACTGAAACTGCATACCACTACTATAATTAGCCCAAAATACCAACTTGTATGAATATACTTTAAACCACGAACAAGCTGGTACAGGAGAAACTGATAATGCTCAGGGGTAAGACCATCATTTGCCTTGATAACCTGGTGAAGGTATGATTCCATCAACTCAAACACAACATAGATATCTCCAAACTTTTGTCGTGAAGAAGGGAGCATAATGTGCTTTATTTCAACAATATAAAGATGATGAAGCAGATGAAGAAGCTTCATTTCTCTCAGGATCCTTGTATCATCTGAGGCATGCTTAAAGACACCATTAATCTTCTTGATCGCAACTTTTTCTCTTTTGTGGGTGTCAACCGCATAACCCACAACACCATAACTTCCTTTCCCAATGACCTCCTGAACTTTGTACCTGCTTGCCTTTCCATATTCTGTGAAGAATTCTGACTCTAGATTTCTCTGTACAACAATCAACAACCATCATTAATTTGTAAACGGAAACAAAGAGACTCTTTCATTCTTATAATTTATTACTTCGATCCAGAAATGGTTTCAAAAACACATACTACTACCAAAATTAGTAAAATCTATGGTCAAAAGTTCATATAACATCATATTGAAACACAATTAAAAACAAAGTCAAAATAGGCTTAATTGCTAAAAATGTACATGCCTCCCCATCAAAATTTGAAGCTTTACAGAGCAAGGTTCAATTACCCTCGAAATGAAACAGGGTCAAAAAAATTACCTTAATTGGGCACAATGTCCATGCCTAAGCAATCAAAATTTGAAGCTTTGAATCTTTGATCAGAGTCATCAGACTAAAAACAAAAAAAAGTTTCAATCTTAGCTAACTTGTATCGGTCCATTTTCATAACTAAGCCAAACAAAAGCCTAAGAAATGAACTAAACCCACTACCAATATTCAACCAAACAAACAATAAGATATTGAAAACAAACATAGAATGAAAATCAGATCAAGACCCAGATTCTGAAATGCAAAGAAGAATGAGAAAGGCACCTTCTTTTCCATAATATAAGCTTCGTTTAGTTTACTTACTAGTTCTTAATATAAGCTTAAAAAGTAAGAGCTCCCCATTTGAAATTTGAAATTGAAAATGAATTTGACTACAATACCTCATCATAAGGAGATCAGTGCTAGCCTTCTTGATAGTAGCTGGCTTCAATGGTAAGATGAAACCAACCACCACCACCCAAGAACCCAACTGAAAAATTGAATCGAAGAACCGGACTGAAGAACACAAAAGAAAAATCGGGTGAAGAAACTAATGGAACAAGACAACCAAAGAACCCAGATTGAACAACCCTTAAACCCAGGCCAGATCCCCTTCAGTTTTCCCAAACCAACCCAGATCTTCAAGTTTCCCACCCCTAACTCATAAGCTACAAATCGAATAACCTAGCTAGAGGCAGAGATGGTTTTGGTCAGGGTTCATTTTTGAGAGATGGCTTCGTCAAAGAGAGATGTGGCACTGGGAACAGAAGTGGAGTCGCAATACGTGCTCGTGAAAACAAACAAGAAGAAATGGGAGAGAGAGAATGGGAGATAAAATACGTATTTCAGTGTATACGTGTTAGTTTTTATCAAATAGGGACACTTCGTCTATCCCTTCTCCCCATTGTGGGGATAAAAATACATATTGGTAGTGTGTATGTGGTATTTTTATCAAATGGGGACACTTCATCTATTCCTTTTCTAACTAAAGGGACACATATCTTCTCATGTGCCTATTGATCAGTTAAAGGCACACATCCTTCATCTGTCCCTATTTTATGTGTCCCCTTAGGCCCTTTTTGTAGTAGTGTATTACACTACTGTTGCCTCTTAAAATCATCTCGATTGAGATAGCTTAGAGATTAAGGAACAAAAGTCCTTCTTAAGTAGATTGCGGGGCATTCCAGCACACCAAGTGAGCAATTGTAGATGTAGTGTGCGCATTCTGACTCGTCAAGCGATTAAAAGACGAGGAATGAAAAAATCTCGGCTGAGGGTTCAGTGCTTTGAGACAAGGACTTTTGGGTTGTTTACGAGATGATCGAGTTGAATAGTGATCGGTAAACTGACAATTACAATAAAACAATTCCTATTGCAAAAGGCATAAACACGATAGTAAAATAGCAAGGAAGTAAACTCTACATTAAATGAAGAGAAGAAAAAAAAAGACAATAAGTAAATTGCAAGAAACTATATGAGCGGTAACGTCAAGAGCTAAAAAGTAAACGGTTTGAAGATACAACTATCAACTATTACCAAAAGAGAGTTTCTATTGGGACCTCCAAATCTGCTCACTTGACCTCACTGTATTATGAATTATTAAATGACATATATAACCTACTATAAAATGCCTATTAAGGACAATAATTATACCAAAAAAAATTGTTATATTTATTTTCTCTAGACTTTCCAATTCAATAATATTAGATTGCATTATTTATTATTTTCCCTATCTATTTTCATTTTCCAATTTCACTACATACTCATTAAAGCATTCACATATATTTAACAAGAAATAAAACTATGATTAAGATAAAAATGTATGATATGCATTTTTTTTTATCAGGTTAGTTGTTAGTAACTCACACACTCATGCAGTGGTATCCCAGCGCCCGGACACCTGCACCGATATTGCGGCGAAAACCAGACTAATCCACTGCACCACAGACGCACGAACCCAAAGGGTCCCTCAAATCTGCTGGCCACAGGATAGAACTGGAATTCGAACGCTAGACCTGGGGGTTTCAAACTAGGCCATTCGACCAACACACCACACCACACCACGTGGTTGTATGATATGCACATTGAACGCATATTGGTCAGGAAGAACAAAATAAATTGTATTATGACCTAAATCTAAATCTATCCATTATATTTACAAAAAGAAGAAGAAAAAACAGAGCTAGCAAATAAAAAAAAATAAAAAAAATATTTAAATAATTAATCATGAGGAACAGAAAATAGAGAAACATTAAGAAAAAATGATTAATCTTTATTTGTTTAGCACAGCTAAAAAAGAAAAAGTAAATAAAAAAATCACATAATAGTTCATGTTATTTTATTTTTATTAATTTTTAAAACTCAATAACTTGTGTTTGATGTTTTTTAATTGGATAAGAGATTTATGTTGTCTGATTGAGGAATGGTGATATAATTAAGATTTATAGAGTAACTAAATCATTGAAATGACTAAGTTTTTTTATTAAAAAGATCTTAGTTTGTTTGTAAATTATATGAATGAGGTTATTTGAGGAACTTTAGTGAGGTTTAATGAGTAAATTTAGTATTTGAAAATTTGATAGGAGGTGTAAAAAGCATAGAGGTCAAGTGAGTAAATTTGAAGATTTCAATAGAAAAACTCTTACCAAAAAGTAGCAAATGAAACAATTGAAATCACACTAGGTTACAAGGGAAGCAATAAATTGACTTGAAACTAGCAGAGCAATAAACTAAGCAACTTTTTTTTTTTATGACTGAAAAGAAAACGATTACAAGGTAAAAAAAAAACCACGTGAAACACCCCATAAATTAAGCAACTTGAAGAAGCACTGAAACTAACCTGAGCCAAGAAAGATAAAAGGGAACCCATGATGGAGTTTTTACCAGAGTACATTTCATAATTTAGAAAAGGGTGCGGCTATTGTCACCCTACTTTCTCTTCTCATCCTATATTTATTTTTTTAATTTTTAGTTTACTTTGTTTACCCATTTACAGTACCCAAAATACCCTTTTTTAAGCCCACCCTACTAAATGCTTTGTTCACCCTACTTTCTTTTCTCACCCTACATTTATTTTTTTAATTTCAAGTTTAATTTGTTCACCTACTTTCTTTTCTCACTCTACATATATTTTTTTAATTTCAAATTTACTTTGTTCACCCATTTGCAATACTCAAAATATATTTTCCTTTTCCAATATAGGGTTTAATTCGAATTCTTTTTCTATTTGGCTTCACCATTTTCCAACATAAAATTTGCAATGTTGGCTCTTTCAATCATCAAATGAACAAACCTTTCACCCATTCTTAATTCTCCATCGATATTGGCTTCTACATTTCTGCATTTCTTTTTGTTTCTTTTGAATAAAACCAAAAATTAATGTCATTTATTCTAAAAAGTATAAATAAATAGTAAGGTCAAAATCCCAACTAAAAAAATAAGTCCACACTAAGGTCAAA
Organism: Rosa multiflora; assembly: GCA_002564525.1. NCBI lineage: Eukaryota > Viridiplantae > Streptophyta > Magnoliopsida > Rosales > Rosaceae > Rosa > Rosa multiflora. The sequence goes on along the minus strand of BDJD01001903.1, from coordinate 191,213 downwards.
ATCCCAACTAAAAGAATAAGAACAAACTCTTAAATTTAACAACATGTCAATGTTTTCAATCGATATCAAGATGCACAATGTCTACAAATGTATCTGTGGTGCCAACGTCTTCCATATTTTCGAGTTTCTTGAATTGATCTATGCGTTGCTCATAAATGTTGTACAATTGTCCATTATTAACTTGGTACCTATGCCATAGAAGAGTAACTGGAGGAATTGGAACAGATTGAGATATCAAATTTACCTACATGCATGAACAATAATGTATGTTAGTTATGAATTAACAAAATGACAACAATATGTAATTTGGTACCTATTCCATATTTTACCTTAACAAAATGACGGCCAACATATCCAATTGCAAACTCGCCACCCTCGCAATCACCACGATATTCATTTCGAAATTCATTCCTATTATACAAAGGAAGAAATGTAATGCACATGGTGGATGATAAATGGATTACTGTCACACCATAACATGTGGCAATAATATGTCCCATATCAGGCATGGTCATCCAAAAGTTTTCAGGTGCAAACCCATCAACAAAATAGTCAAGGCAATTCTCTAGTTCATGAAACCGTTTAGCCCCAAAAATGTGGTCTTCATAGAAAGTGTGGTTCCCTCTAAGGTCATCTAATAAATGTTTACATACCGTACGCCAACCATCATGACCAAACCCCGTTGAGATAGCAACGACTCTATATCCACAATTTCCATCCATATCAACATCAGTTTGGTTTGCAATGTATTGCTGATACATAGTAGGAAATAGTGTCGTATATTCGTACGTCAATCTGGGTGGTATCGCGGAGGAAGTTTTGTTTGACACCTAAATAATAAAAACTTGTTTAGTAGGCAAAGTGACATAAACTATGTATAGGATTAGGTTAGTAAGTGCATACCTTTTGTTTTGAATTTTTAAACTCTTTGTTTTGCCTTTTTATGGATAATGCCGACTCTTTGGTCCTTCCTTCTCTTTGATTCTTTGAATGCTTCTTCAAATTTTTTCCTTGAGCTCTAGACCCAACTGTAGGATCCGATAAATGACTATCAAGGCCTGAAAATGCATTCATATACTCAAAGCAGAAGGTAAACGACGAGTGGAACTATCTTCTTTACGTGGACGCCCTCGATTATTGATTTTCACTTGTGGCTCTCTAAGTGATGTAGAACTAGGATTCATGATCTCTTCTAACTTCAATAGAAGTTGTTTCTTATTCTCATCACTTTGTTCCTCAAACCACTTCTCAAATCTTATCATATGTGGTTTCACATGAACAACATTTGACCGTTGCTATTGCTCCTTGGTGGAAGAATGCTAAAATTTAACTTCCTCCAATGAGGATGAATGCAATCAAGTGGAATAGGATTGTTACTACTTTTGTATAAGGCAATCTCATGAGCACATGGCAACTGATGTGTTTGACTAAGAGTACAATGACATGAATTAATCCACATTTCCTTCACAATTGTTAGCCCTATTTAATTATTAAAATCAGTATAATATTGAATAAATGTATGAAATGATCAATATAAGAAGAAAATATTACATTTTTAACTCGCAAATTATTTTGTTTAATGTTGTGATAGACACAAAGCCTCTCAACTTTCTCAACTCCTCATGCTTGGCATAATGTTGGATAATGCAACGACTCTTCTCAAATGATGCTTTAATATTGGTATGTTGCAGCTCTATCAAAGAATGTATACTGTCCCATGACGAATCAAAGTTAAGTTGGCTAGAGCCAAGTTGTCACTTTAGCTTTGCATGTGCACTTTCCGCTCTATAAAAAAAAATAAAAAAAATTAATAAACTACCATAAAAAGATACTTATATATACATACTTAAAACCATTCAAATTACCTATTTGAAGTAGTAGTACCAAAATGTAGAAACTTATTTGTCCATGCTGATACAAATTTTTCCTTGTGCACTAACCAAGTGTCCTTCAAATAGGTAATAGCAATATAGCATATGAATATGTTTTATATCTAAATTCAAATGAATTTAGCCTCTCCAGATACTCCTCCATATTATTGGAATTGATCACGAATTGCCAAGAATCATTAAACATCTCCCACCTTTCTTTGGTATCAAACATGCTACTGCATTTTGCAAGCACCCCATTATTAATATGCCATGTACACAACATATGATGGCTAGTAGGAAATATTTTACGTATAGCATTCATAAGCGCCAAGTCTCTATCTGTGACTAACACATGAGGAAGATCATCATTAAACAGCTCCTTCAACCTAGACAAAGCCCATGTGAAATTATCTTCCTTCTCTGAATTAAGGTATGCAAATGCAACAGTGAATGTGATGTTAGTTGAAGTCACCCCCACAATCTCTAATAGTGGAAAACGGTACCTATTAGTCTTGTAGGTGCAGTCCATTATAACTACATGCGGAAATGAACGTAAAATATCAACATTTGTGGGGTGAGTCCAAAACATGTCTGACAGAACTTGATCGGGTCCAATACTTCTATGATGCTCAATATAGTTGTGATCAGACAATTTACATAACAATTGCTGCATTTGTGTTCTTCCAGCCAACTCTTGTGTCTTGTACCTTTGTCTAGCATTGTATATTGTCTTCATTGTTGACACATTCAACCCATCTTTGTTCTTTATGGTGGTCAAAATTTGCTTAGGTCGCACGAAATTTTTAGACATTTCCACTAAGAGCAAACTTTGTTCTTTAGTCAATCTCCCAGCATAACTATGTCCCTGGAGATATTTTGAAGCATTATGATTATGCACTCCACATGCAACTTCTAGCTTCCATTCATTTCATTCGCCAACATTCAATCCCCTTAATAAGAATGGGCATCTACATTTTTTTGTACCAGTTTTCCTTGGTTGTTGACGCTTCCCTTTCCTACTTTCAGAACCAAAATTTGTATCATTTGTACGATTAGAGTTTCTTGGCCTGTACTCACCACTTCTTTCACAACAAAATGTTATTCGAGGTCTCTTCTGTCTTTTTCCAACACCTCCAGAATCAGACCTCATAGTCACCACTACTAGATTGTTTTGCATTGCTTGTGCATGAATCCATTCAGTTAATGCATCTCTACTCTCAAATACCTAGGCATATATGACACATTATTATTATGAAGACTACAATATAACAACATTTAAAACTTCAAGTTACCTCATCAGTTGTGAATATGCTTGTAGAGTCTAATGGATAGTTTGAGGAAACTCTGCTACTCTTAACAAAAGCCTCACCCTACAAGAAAGATGTAGAAAAGAATCCAATCAATATTCAATATTTTGATATAGATTCACCGAAAACTATTCAATATTTGATACTACTCTACATGTAAGGAAAAAAAAAACACACACACACACATTTGGAGACGAAACAAAACTCAACTCTCACTTTTTTTTTTATCTCTGTTGTTTGTTCTCACCAATAGGGCACACCAACCAGGCAAGCATTACATTTGAGTTATTTCCACTAAACCAATTGAACAAATAGCAATGTACTGCACTTGCAGATTTATATCCAAGTAAAGTTACCATGAAAAGAGCGAAACATGCAAATACAAGAAGAATCAACACGTGAAGCCACCAGTCTTAAGGATTTAATATCTTCTTCTATATATATATATATATATATATATATATAGAAAAAGATGTTAAATATTACAATGATATGTACATGGTGGGCATATCTTGAAGTGATGCAAACTGCAAAGGCAGTAGCAAAGAAGCAGACAAAGGAACAGAAGTTGCATAAAAAACCAATCAAAGTTCTGGGCCCATTCCTTCCTCAATGAGTCAATCTATCGAAAATATCCTCAAACCCTTTCTGAGTAGACAAAGCCGGAAACACAGAAACAAAATTGAATAAATATGGGCTCTCACTGTATCTTCTATAACGCAAACTCAAATTAAAACTGAATCAAGAACCCATTTTTGGAAAACGAAACGATCATTATAGTTACCCAGCAATAATATAGAAACTGAAAAAGCGAAGAAGAAGAGCAACAAGTCTACCGAATTGGTGTAAAAAGAAAGAGAGCAGTTTAATTCAAGTCTACAAGACAGTAATTAATCAAAGACGGCAGATATTTTGGCAGCAATGAATGCTAAGAAAGAAAGAGTTAGGGTTTAACCATGAATGAAAAGATTAAGAACGTGTTTTGTAGGATGTAATCAGAAAAAGAAATTGTAATTTTTAATAAGAGATTGTCTATTATTGTAATTTTATATTAGGGTATTTTAGTCTTTCAATAAATCAAAAAGTTGTAGGGTGAACAAAGGAAATTGTAAGGTGGCAATAGCCGCACCCTTTAGAAAATCGCATATTAGAGTTTTGTGTCTATATGCATATGTATTGCTTTTCAAACCAATATTTGTAAAGGTAACTCTCCTAATTACCCTACAATCAAAAAAAAAATTATGCCTCATATTTCAGCTTCAGTACTTTTTACTATATTCTTTTCAATTATTTTTATCTTCATAAATCACTTTGGTAGTTATCTATGTCTAACTCAAAGCTAAACCTCTGTCTTCTTCCTTCTACATTTATGTGCTATGTGGGTACTCAGAGCAGAAATTTGGTTGTCAAAAGTTTACTTCTTTGTTCCAAAGTCGGTTTATAATTATTCAAAATGATTTATGTTTAGAATTGTTTTTAAAAGCAGAACCAAGAAGCATCTTTTGTGATCCTCATCCCCAACTTTAAAGATTTTGGCTATTTTTGTGTTCACAAGTTTTTTTTTTTTTTGAAGTCTTTAGTATATTTAAGTTGTTATGTTTTTTACTTTTGGGGTGTCTTGGTTATTTGTTTGTCTTCAGTTGTGTGTGTGTTTATATATTTATATATTATATTTGTACTATTGTTATCTTAATTTTATTCGGTGGTTATTGGTTTTGTTTTTTTATGACAAGGTGATTATTGGTTATGGGCTCTTAGAGCAGATGCACCAAAAGACCAATTGGCGAATAGGGCCAGTCTTGGCCCTGCAGCGGGAAAAGATTGCCCAGGCAATCACTGGGGACCACTTGCCTAGGCAATTGGTTTGCTAATCCTCAATCACTAAATTGCCCGACGTATGGTGGTGGGCTCCACAAGCATGCAGGTTGCTGCCAACGGATCCTTTTTTTTTTTTTTTCTAACTTGTATTTTTTGTGTAAGGTAGTACCAATTTAGTTGGCAAATCAGCAATTGTCTTTGGTTCATAGGTGCATTTCCTCTAAATGGTGTCAAAGGGAAGTTGAAGGGGATCAATTGGGGTAGAGAAGAGGACACGAGAAAGAAAGAAAGAAAAAAGAAAGGAAAAGAAAGAGGAAGGGGATGGGACAGCAAACAGGGGAAGGGGAAGGGGAGAGATAAAAAAGAAGACGGGAGAAAAACAGAGAGGAGTGAGGAGAAAAGAAACGGAAGAAAAAGGAGTCGAACGGAAGATTAGCTTTGAGAAGGGGATGAGAGTTTTGACTTTGGAGACTTTGTCTTGTGGACTCTGTTTTTCGGGTGCTTAAAAGAATCAGACCTAGGAGCTTTGGGTTCTTGCCTTCAATTTGTATCGGTGGATCTAATGCAGCTGTTGTGTTTCGCGGCAAGAACGGAAATGAAGGCAAGAACTGTGACTACTTGATTGCGTGGTCCTCCCCAATACCCCATGGCGTAGAGACCATTATGACAACTCGGTAAATAACTAAATATATTAACCTGCCTAGCTAGCTAGCTTCCCCAATTTTTTATTTAGTATATTCTACACTTTTTTAACTGTGTTCACAACTAGAATCACAAGTTGGAAAATTTATTGTATGAAAAAAAAATTGGAAAATATATTTTGCAGGTCTGGGCTGAGGCTGGTGTAGTGAACTACTTCACTGATGCAAAATTGAACTCCATATATGGGGAGTTATTTGCGGGTCGCTACTACTACCGCGACTCATAGGGGGATTGCTTGTCAATTTTATCAACTAGCAGCGACTGTTACTTTGTATTGCAAGCAATGTTCACTTTAGATCGATTCAGCTTATTAATTCCCCGAGTCGATGCTGACTGAGTTAGCGCCTACTGGCTAGCTAATTAAGGGAGCTGTGGAGGTATAATCAAGTACGTACGTAATTAATATATGCAGTATGCTGGCTGTACGTTGCTTGATCTTGTTGCTGGTGAAAGCTAGTCCATCATCTGTAACCACTGCTTTATGCATGCAGCATGCCTTAACAGTGTTAAAGAATAATTTCCTTTCATTTGTAATTTTCATCATTTATGTACCTCTTAGACTTTCACTATTACGAATGATGAAATAGTGAAAATCTGAGGGGGTTGCTTTTCTTAAATTATGTGTGCATGCTCTTTGTGTTTATGTTTTAATGAGGGAAAATTTCATGAATGGTACCTGAAGTAAGGCCTACTATGCATTTCAGTACATCAAGTTCCAAAATATAAACTTTGGTACATGAGGTTTCAAAATCGACCCAGTATACATACATAACGTTAATGACGCCGTTAGTCTCATGCCAGCTGTGGTATTTCAAGGGGTAAAACGGTCTATTCATATTTTTTACTCTGAGCACCCAGCTATCTCTCTTCTCTTATTCTGGGCACCCATCTCTCTCTCTCTCTCTCTCTCTCTCTCTCTCTCTCGCAAAATAGAGGGCACAGCTAGATGGCTCGTAGCTCGCACCCATCTTCTTCAGACCCAATTTCTCCGCCACACCACCACCGCAAACTAACCCACCTCCGTCACCCAAAATCTCATCTTTGACAACAATTTCTTGATGTAGAAATTGCCCACCATCGCCCACATCGAATTTTCCATGAACTTGGCCACCATCGTCACCCAAAATCCCATTTATATTAATCCTGGCATGTTTTGTCTTCCAACATTTACTGGAGACTCTCCAAATGACGTTGTAGTCTTCTTCTCCAATATGAAAGCCCTCTCACTTTCTCTTCAAGCTCAACCAAATAGTTAGAATCATACACACCCACCAAATCAGGAAGAGTGAAAAAGATAGACACAATCAAATCAAAAGCAACCCATCTGAGTAAGAAAAAAGAAGAGGGCAGAGGTTTCAACCCATCACAGCCACCAATTGTTCCAGATCAAGCAAACGAGAACCAAAGGAGGACGAGGAGGAAATGGAGGCGGAGCAACGATGGGGAGATTTCGGCGACGGAAATTCTGGGAATTCTTCTATTTGGGGTTAGGGTTCTTTGTTTGGGGCTTTTCCATTCTGGAAATTCCGGGGTCTGATAAAGAGTGAGAGTCATGGGCCTTTTGAAGATGGCGGAGAGATATGACGCCGACCTTCTGCATGTGGCCTATCTCCGGCCTGGTAAGCTTCCGGTCGCAGCCATGGAGGAAGAGAAAGGGGATGGGTTTGGAAGGTGGATGAGATATGGTGTTCGTGGACATGGAGGAGAGAAAGAGGATGGGTCTGTGTACATAGAGAGGAGAGAAGAGAGTGAGTGAGTCAGAGAGCGTGTGAGAGTGAGAGTGAGAGATTGAGGAAACTAAAAGTACTAAAGTACCCTTAGATAAATAAATAATGACATAAGGATTAACACCGTTATTGACGTCGTGTACATATATTGGATCGGGTTTGCAATTTGATGTACTAAAGTTTATATTTTAGAACTTCATGTACAGAAATTAATAGTGGGCCAAACTTCGAGTACTATTTTTGAAATTTTTCCTTTTAATGATAACTATTCAGAATTTAGCTCCATGTAACTCGATCTGAGCTCCATTCTCTTAATTTTAAAAATTTGACCAGATTTTTAGTTTCATGTTTGATTATTAAAGGACTATTGCAAACTAAATTTAATTCCTTGAATGAGGAATTGTTTATTCACTTAAAATGCTCTCGCTGCGAGAGATCCGAACCCTAGCAAACCCTAGTCGCTTTGGATTAGGGCTCTATCAATGGCGTATGGCACCGACGTCAAGCAGATCACCCCTTTCTGCATCTCGTTGTCTCCTTGCAGCAAGCTAATGTCAATCTTATTTGACAAGTTTTCAATCGGAGTTCCCTCTCGCCGAGGAGACATACTCGGGTTTCACCCCCACCGCATCGCATCTAAATGAATTCAAAGTGGAGGGCAGTTTCGCCATCGCCGGCCTCCCATCTAAGGAGAATTCGGATTGGTTTCAACGGCGCAGGGGTTGCCCTTTTCTTTCTGGTATGCGTCGAGATATTTGGGATCCAGGTCAGACTCGAAGGTTGGGTGCCAGACTTTGAGTGCGGCAGTTTGCGATGGTTGTTTCCTGGTTTTGGCTGAGGAGAATGGCAGCGATGTGAAATAGTGGCAAAACAGGGCGGTGGTTCTTGACCTTGGTCGAGAATCAGCATGTTCATGCTGGAGGTCCAAAAACAAGGCGCGGTGGTGGGCTTTGGGTGCTCTGGTAAATGGGTGTGGCGAACAGCATCGCTACGCCCTGTAAAGGTTGTGCAGTGGTGGACATGGCTGTGATCACGAGTGTAGCAAATGGATGGGTGCTCACGCCATGGTGGATGCCTAGATCAGCTGGCTGGCCCAACCCGAATTAGGTGCAGATTTGGTGGCCCAGAACAAATTGGAGGCCCATACCAAAATGGGTGCCCACATCTATTGGGTTAACAGGTTCTATGGGGTTTCTGATTTGGGATCCCGGAGGATTAATCAGAATAACTACGCTTATGTAAATTATAGGTGCTTCGAACTTGTATACTATGGGGTTGGTTTTACACCAAGTAAATGAATCTTCTAGAGTACTGCAATTGCGTGCATTGGAAAATGAGGATTCAAGCTATTTTATTTTCTGTGAAATGACTTTACATAGTCATATAGGCTCTTTGAATAATTGAGCAAGATTTGTAATAGTGAATGGTACCGGTGTCCTTTTGTACAGTTTGTATGTGCTATTTTGGCCCTTCATTAATTCCTTGAAATCTTAAAGAATAACAGTGGTAATATATAATAACGACTAAGCATGAGATGCACAATTATTACACTACTGTTACCTCTTAAAATCGTCTCAACCGAGATAGTCGAGAGATTATGGAACACAGTCCTTCTTGAGTAGATTGCGGGGCATGCCAACACACCAAGTGTGCAATTGTAGATGTATTGTGTGTATTCTAACTTCTCAAGCGATTGAAAGCCAAGGAATGAAGAAATCTCTGCTGAGGGTTCGATGCTTTGGAAACAAGGACTTTCGGGTTGTTTACGAGATGAGTCGGATGGTGATCGGTAAACTAACAATTACAATAAAACTATTCCTATTGCAAAAATCATAAACATGATAGTAAAATAGCAAGGAAGTAAACTCTAAATTAAGTGAAGAGAAGAAAAAAATAATAAAGTAAATTGCAAGAAACTGTATGAGCGGTAATGTAAAGAGTGAAAAAGTAAACGCTAAAGATAAAACTATCAACTATTATCAAAAAGTAGCAAATGAAACAATTGAAATTGACTTGGAAACTAGCATAACAATAAACTAAGTAACTTGAAGAAACACTAAAACTAATCTGGAGCTAAGAAAGATAAAAGGGAACCCATGATGGAGTTTTTACCGGAGTACATTTCATAATTTAGAAATTCGCATATTAGAGTTTTGTGTTTGTATGCATATGTATTGCTTTTCAAATCAATATCTGTAAATGTAACTCTCCTAATTACCATGTAGACTCAAAAAAAATTATGCCTCATATTTCACCTTCAGTACTTTCTACTATATTCTTTTCAATTATTTTTATCTTCATAAATCTCTTTGGTACTTATCTATGTCTAACTCAGAGCTAAACCTCTGTCTTCTTCCTTCTACTTTTCTGTGCTATGTGGGTGTTCAGAACAGAAATTTGGGTGTCAGAAGTTTACTTCTTTGTTCCAAAGTCGGTTTATAATTATTCAAAATGATTTATGTTTAGAATTGTTTTGAAAGTACAACCAAGAAGCATCTTTTGTGACACCCCCGTCCCTAATTTTAAAGATTTTTGGCTATTTTTGGGTTCACAAGTTTTTTTTTTTTTTTTTTTTAAAGTTCTTTATGTTTTAGGGAAACTGAATTTGAGAGGAATTTGCTGTGTATTCTCATTGATAATAGGGGCCTCTTTATATAGAGGCAAGGTTCGAAAAATCGCTAGGAGCTAGTCGGGCGGTGGCCAAGCGACTAGCGCCCAGGCGGCTAGGCGGTCGCCTAGACGGCGCCTAGGCGGTTTTACATATTTTTGATTTTTATAGCATTTAATTATATAATTAAGGATATATAAAATGTATTCAAGCATATTACATTATTATTTTACTTCTTTATGAAACTAATTCTAGCTTAAACTGAGTTTATATATTATAATGGTTGATTATATACTGAATTATTGATGACTGTTGGGCTAGCTTAAGTCGGATATAATGAACAATGATAGTTTCATACTTTCATAAATGATTAAATAAACCATTTAGGGGATAATTCCAGCTTCAGTCGTTTCCAGCCAGCCTCCATTTTTATCTTCCTCTTTGTTAATACAATAATACTTAATATCTAACACTAGCCATCTTTCATTGACCATTTCAACGAAAAGAGCAAAAGCAAACGACTTTATGGGAAGGGGAAAGATCAAGTCTCTCAAGCAGGAGTTCCCTTTTTCATGACCGTCAATCGGTCATGAAGAATCAAAGAGCATCAGATTGAGTTCCAAGCCAGTCAAAATACCCATATCGAGTTCCACATATCATAGAACTTTCTATGGAAAATGCTCAGATTGAGTTCTAAGCCAGTTATCGTTGAACAACATTGGATCATCCCAAATCGAAGTCTCGACTCTCGATCAATTTCAGATTTTCAGGTCATAAATCCTCTCTAGATCTCTCTCTTTATCAGTCTTACAATCGATGTCTTTCCTGAGTCCATCAATCTCTCTGATTTTCAGATCACCTCGATCTCTTCCTCCCGCTAATCTGAGAGAGAGGAAGAAACCCGACTAGACAGACCGCCTAGCGTCGAACTGCCGAACCACCCAGGCGTTTAATCGGCCGCCTAGGCCGTCTAGGTGGCCGCCCAACCTCAGCCCGCCCAAGCTCTCTGATTTACCATTACTCGAGTAGGCAAGCCGCCGCCCATCGCCTAGGCGGCCTGGGCGGCCGAGTTTTAGAACATTGTATAGAGGGTTACAATGCATAGAATCTCAATCATACAAGGAAAGTAATCGTATATTGAATAGGAATCTAGATCCTTCAAATTTAATCCTATTACCACTAGAGCAAGTAACCTAAAGTTTGGGTCAAACACAAATTAGGGTTTACTTGAACACTCCCCCTTGTGTTTCCCAAACACGGTGCTTCTCTAGTTGCCTCGTTAAAAACCTTGCCGAGTAACAAGAACCCAGTGGAACAAAAATAACCTCGGTCAAAGGGGAAAAAGAGCACAACACACCCTTCACGATTCGAGACGAACATGTAGACATCTCCCCTGATGTCTGCGCCTCCCCCTGATGACTACGATCATGGGAGTTCAGATAATTTCCGCAAGCCGATTCTTGCCACATGTTTCTCGAACGTAGATTTTGGGCAATGACTTAGTAAACAAGTCTGCCACATTGTCCTCAGATCGAACCTGGTTCACTTTGATCTTGAGGAGCTTCTGTTGTTGCTGATTGTAGAAGAATTTAGGCGATATATGCTTGGTGTTGTCGCCTTTTATGTAGCCTTGCTTCATTTGTTCAATGCAAGCAGGATTATCCTCATAAATGCTTGTTGGCTCATCTGTGGTAGACTTCAAACCACAATTGTTTCGAACATGTGTAACTATGGATCGAAGCCATATACATTCACGAACTGCTTCGTGAAGAGCAATAATCTGTGCATGATTCGAAGAGGTAGCTACTAAGGTCTGCTTTGTAGACCTCCAAGATATCGCGGTCTTTCCCATAGTGAAAACATAACCAGTTTGGGAGCGACCTTTATGTGGGTCAGAGAGGTACCCAGCATCAACAAAACCTTCCAAAACACTTATATCGTTTTGGGGTGGGGAGAGGGAACGCGGTCCACCATATGTGGCGTCCCTGACACTAGATGGGTCTGAATCCATCTTCTCTCTGTAGGGATAGAATAAGCTCATATCGATCGTACCACTTAGGTATCGAAAGATATCTTTAACACCAGTCCAATGGCGTCGTGTTGGCGCAGAGCTATATCTAGCTAGCAAGTTCACAGCGAATGAGATATCCGTTCTTGTGCATTGTGCTAAGTACAATAATGGGCCTATTGCACTTAGATAGGGCACTTCTGCCTCTAGCACTTCTTTGTTGTCATCTTTTGGACGGAATGGATCCTTCTTTGGATCAAGACTACGGACGACCATTGGGGTACTTGAAGGCTTAATCTTGTCAGTGTTGAAACGCCTAAGCATCTTTTT
>BDJD01001903.1:167987-178827 GCA_002564525.1 Rosa multiflora | reverse complement strand
GTGCTCAAGTTCTAAACCGAGGCAAAACCGTGTTTTCCCAAGATCTTTCATCTCAAACTCGGATTTCAAGTGTTCAACGGTTTCCCTTAACTCTTTAAGAGTGCCAATTATGTTCATGTCATTGACATAAACCGCTACTATTGCAAATCCGGAACTTGTCCTTTTTATGAACACACATGGGCATAGTTCATTGTTGACATATCCCTTCCAATCAAGTAGTCACTTAGACAATTATACCACATCCGTCCGGATTGTTTCAATCCATATAGTGAGCGTTTCAATCTAATTGCAAACGCGCTCCGTGGTTTGGAGCCACTTGATTTGGGTAGTTGAATTCCATCTAGAACAATCATGTATATTTCTGTATCTAGATCCCTATATAGATACGCTGTAACCACATCCATTAGCTGCATGTTCAGTTTTTCAGAAACTACCAAACTGACAAGGTAGCGGAACGTTATAACGTCCATTACGGGAGAATAGGTTTCCTCATAGTCGATTCCAGGGCGTTGTGAGAAGCCTTGCGCCACAAGACGAGCTTTGTACCTTACAATCTCGTTTTTCTCATTACGCTTTCTAACGAATACCCATTTGTGACCAACTGGTTTGTTGTTGGGCGGTATTGGTACAACATTGCCAAATACCTTTCTTTTCGCTAGAGAGAATCAAGTTCTGCCTGGATCGCATCTTTCCATTTTGGCCAGTCAGCTCTACGTTGGCATTCATCAACGGAGCATGGTTCGATGTCATCGGTCTCAATAATCTCACGCGCCACTGAATACGCGAATACATCATCAATAATGATGGAGTTTCTTTCCCACGTCCTCTGTACACTAGTGTAATTGACAGAGATCTCTACGTTCTCAGAGATAGGTTCTGACATTGAGGCGTCCCCAAATGATGTCTCTTAGACATAACCATAATCCAGAACATTCTCATGGGACGGATTTTAAGTATCGATGATCAAAGGATTTGTTTGTGCCTCATTCACTCTCTTTCTAGGGCGAGTATCCTTCTAACCAATTAGTCTGCCACGCTTCCTTGCGGGACCTGCGGCCATAGACTCCACATCATTGCCATTACGGGCAATGGCGCCATCTCCTGGTGTCACAGGAGTGGCGTTATGTCCATTATTTGGGACATCAATCCTTGCAGGCACGTTTGCAGCAGGTATGTGTGATCTCGTCATTTTGGCAACATCAGAAAATGCATCAAGCAGAGTGTCTGCTACCTTCTGGAGCTCGATTATTCTTCGCACTTCAAGTTCGAACTGTGCGGTATGGGGATCGAGATGAGACATAGTGGGGACAGACCACGACAATTCCTGTCATTCCTATTGAACATATGTGTTCTTATCTCCCCCTAACGATGGGAAGGCTGTCTCATCAAAGTGACAGTCCGCAAATCTAGCGGTAAAGAGATCACCTGTCAAGGATTCAAGATAGTGGACGATGGTTGGAGATTCATATCCAACGTATACGCCCATTCGTCATTGTGGACCCATCTTAGTACGCTGTGATGGCGTAATAGGCACATAAATGGCACACCTAAAAATGCGTAAGTGCGAGATATCACGCTCGTACCCAGTTACTAGCTGTAACCCAGAGTAAGATTGGGTTGCAGTGGGTTGGAGACGAATTAGCGTCGCTGCATGCAATATTGCATATCCCCAAGCAGAAACAGGGAGACTGGTGCGCATAACCAATGTCCGAGCTATCATCTGTAGTCGTTTGATAGCAGCTTCTACGAGACCATTTTGGGTATGAACATGAGGAACTGGATGCTCTACATCAATCCCCAGTGGCATGCAATAGTCATCGAACGTTTTCGATGTAAACTCCCCAACATTATCAAGTCAAATCGACTTAATAGGATGATCTAGGTAGTGAGCCCGTAGACGGATAATCTGGGCGAGGAGTTTAGCATAAGTAGCATTTCGAGTAGACAACAGTGCGACATGTGACCAGAGTGTCGACGCATCAACCAATACCATAAAGTATTTAAAAGGTCCGCATGATGGTTGAATTGGTCCACAGATGTCCTCTTGGATTCTCTGTAAGAACGAAATGAGTATTTTAGGATCCTTTGCGTAGGACTGTCTCAGTCCTAATTTCCCGAAGGAACAGGCTTTGCAAAATGAGCGAGGGGCCTTAGAAGCAACCAACGAGGATTTTGGTTGGGCCTGAGCGTTCGTAGCGCTATTAGAAGCAAAATGTGTGACTACATCTCCCATCATGGCATTAGAGCCATGGAAATTGGTGTGTGTGGCGTCATGGCCACTAGAAGAGGCAACCATGGCGTCATGCTCATGGTTGGCCCCATTGATGGCGTCATCACGTGGGACTTGGGCAGCCCTATGGAGCCCCAAGACGGCTGTAGCGCCAGAAGCTGCAATTGTTACAGTCTTGCTAAGTCCAGGAATCAATTTTTGATTCTTGCTTCTTCTCACTCTGAAGAATGGATGTCTGTGTGAAGTCTTTAGTATACGGAGCATCATATCACGACCAGGATGCCCTAGTCGGTCATGCCACAGCCAATATGTGTCTGAATCCAAGAAATCTTCTCTTATGACATTATTGGATTCAATTATTCGAATTGTAGTGACATAAAGTCCACTAGATTGACACATGAGCTTCTCTAAGATGTGCTTTCGTCCGCAGTCATTAGAGGTAATGCAAAGGAACTCCTTTCCGTTCTCATTATGCATTTCCGCATGGAATCCGTTGGCTCTTATATCTTTAAAACTCAATAAGGTCCGATTTGCCTTAGGAGCGTAGAGAGCTTCAGTGACTTTAATCAAGGTGCTATTTGGCAATAGGAATTGGGCCATTCCATGTCCTTGAACTAAAACTGATGGCCCAGCCATCGTAGTCACAGAGGAATATGTAGGCAACATCTCTAAGAATAATTGCCTATGTCGAAGAATGGTGTGTGTAGTCGCACTATCCGCAAGACATTGTAGTTCATCCATTCCTAAAAGAAAAGTTCATAATTAAAAAGGAGTCATAAAGAAAAGCACTCAACTTTTATTACTAAGCCAAACGGAATTACATCATCGTTTCTTTAACCAAAAAAGAATCTAATCCAATAAACTAGCTAATGCAAAACAATGGTAGTCATCTAACTCCTTTTGGTAATTTCAATGCAAATGTGACCAGGTGCGTAGAGAGATGTCGGTGGAGCAAAGCTCATTTAAGTACCACTTATCTCCAAACCTTCCTAGACATCACACTTACATTGAGTATGCCTCTATGAAGAAAGAATAGTGCCATTGGCATTTACTATAATATGGCAATTGCCTACATCTCTTGGAAAATAAAAGGGGTTTTGTCCATTTACCCCATTTTTAGGGATTTTTTTCCCACTTACCCCATTAAGTTTTTTTAATTCCCTTTTACCCAATATACTCTAAGGGAGTCTTCCCTAATATGGGATGCTTTACACGCTTTTGCCCAATGTCCAGTTGATCCACATCTGAGACAAGCATCATTATGGTCAGGTTCCCTTGATCGAGGCGCTCTGGGAGAGTTTTGAGGGAGGTAATTGCCATTGGTGGCGTTACCACCATAACCAGAGGCTTGGCCTCTCTCTCTCTTCACACGTTTACCTCCACGGTTCCGTGCACGCCTATCTTGGCGGTTTCCTTCCTCTTTAAGGTGAGAATATGGACCAGAACGTCCAGAATTATCCCTACTCTTAGGGTTTCGGTCCTTGAGTCCTCCCA
Organism: Rosa multiflora; assembly: GCA_002564525.1. Classification (NCBI taxonomy): domain Eukaryota; kingdom Viridiplantae; phylum Streptophyta; class Magnoliopsida; order Rosales; family Rosaceae; genus Rosa; species Rosa multiflora. The sequence goes on along the minus strand of BDJD01001903.1, from coordinate 175,103 downwards.
TGGAGGCGCGACTATAATTAGACTTCAGATTTGGCTTGGTTCCCACGGGTCTAGAGTTATAGTTCTTCACAAGTATGTTGTCGTGCTTTTTAGCTACGTTCATGGCACCAATTAGCTCATGAAATCTTGTGATGTGTCTAGCATTGACATCAATCCGATAGTTCTTGGCTATCATCAACGCAGAGACGGGGAAGGTGGAGAGAGTCTTCTCGATCAACATCGTATCAGTGATTTTTTGTTCACAGAATTCCATCATAGACTTGATACGAAGTGCTTCTGAATTGTAGTCAAGTACAGACTTGAAATCACAGAAGCGGAGGCTATGCCATCTCACTTCTAAGTCTGGAAGCAGGGAATCACGGACGTTGCCAAAACGCTGCTCGAGTTCTACCCATAGTATTCTTGGGTCTTCCTCATTGAGGTACTCATTTTGGAGCGCGTCGTTCATGTGCCTTGTCATGAGAATGATGGCTTTAGCTTCATTCGCCTCTCTCTTAGCTCTATTTGCTTCAAAAGCAGCAGCTTGTTGAGGAGTAACCACGTCCTGACTTGGCTCTTGAATCGTACTCAGGATCCCATCAGCCTTAAGATGCTAGCGCACATCACGGACCCACTTGTGGTATCCTGCGCCTGTTGTCTCTAGTGGAGTGAAGCTCAACTTGTTCAGGTTACTCATCCTGAAAAACAACAAGAAAATCGGGTTAGTTTCGGAGCGAAAAGGGCTACCACGAAAAACTATAAAATTTCTGAGCGTAGTCTCTTTCCAAGAAATTAGGGATTTTCTGAGCGTAGTCACTTCTAAGAAAATCCGATTCCAAGAGGGATTTTGGATTAGATCTAAACAACGATGTATGTGGTCGATCGTTTTCTTCTCAACAAACTCTAAGTTTGGAGAACTGTACAAGCTCCAAGCTTGGAGTAAGCACGAACCCCCACAGTTCGGCTTTTTGGTCTCCCCTATGAAGAAGAAAGGGGGGTAGGAGAAGGGATGTTGGAAGTCCCCGATAAAAAAAAGAGAAAAGTAATAAAAACTTCAAAAACGGGAACTTTTAGAAAAGTTTACTTTGAAAAATTGCCGGAAATTTTGACCGGAAAAATGTCGCCAGAAAAGTGTTAACCGGAGGGTTGATCGGCGTTGACCGCATGTGCTGATGTGGCGCTCTGAAGCTGACGTGGCAGGCTGAATGGGTGCTGACGTGGCTGATGACACAGGGCTGACGTCAGTGGGCTTCAGGCTGCTGGGCTTCTGTCTTTGGGCCGAGTCGCTTATGTGCTTATGGGCTTAGGGCTTCGTCTGACTCTGGGCTGGGCTTCACAGGGCTGAAGGTAGAGGCTGGAGAGGCAGACGGCGGTTCAAAGGTGAGGCAGATTCAGGCAGGCGGTTCGGCTGTTTCCAGGCCGGTTTCGGTGATGGTTTTTCCGGTTCCCTGAGTCTGGGGACGAGGTTCAGCTATTGACAGAAGATGGCAGTGGAAGGTGGACTGGAAGGTGGCAAACCAGGCAGGAGATCTCGGATGCTTCTTGGGAGGCCGGTTTGGTCTCTTCAGGTGGCCGATTCAGGTCGATTCAGGCCTATTTTGGGGGCAGCGCCGCTGGTTCTGGGCTCCTGGAGGTGAAAACTTCAAGGTGGGCGGCGGTGGTTCCTGGGATTTGAAGGCTATGAATTTAGGGTTTCAGGGTTAGGGCTTCGTGCTAATAACGTGTTTTAGAGAAACTGAATTTGAGAGGAATTTGCTGTGTATTCTCATTGATAATAAGGGCCTGTTTATATAGAGGGTTACAATGCATAGAATCTCAATCATACAAGGAAAGTAATAGTACATTGAATAGGAATCTAGATCCTTCTAATTTAATCCTATTACCACTAGAGCAAGTAACTTAGAGTTTGGGCCAAACACAAATTAGGGTTTACTTGAACACTTTAGTATGTTTAAGTTGTTCCCTTTTTTTACTTTTGGGGTGTCTGGTTATATATGTGTGTGTGTGTTTATATATTTATATATATTATATTTGTACTATTGTTATTTTAATTTTATTCGGTACGTGGTTATTGGCTTTGGGCACTAAATAGTAAAGGGTTTTTTGCACCAACAGTGTCTGGAGACTTGGGTGACTGACAATATGATACCCGAACTTACAAAGTTATCAAAGTAATACCCAAACTCAATTTTTCGTATCAACGTCGTACCTGCGGCCATTTTCCGTCACGTCTTCGTTAATTTGACTACGTGCGTCGCACGTGACTCGTTAAATGAGGCAGAAAAGACTGATTTGCCCTCAATTCATTAAATTTGCTCTCTTATTCTCATCATCCTCTTCCTTGAAACAGATCAAATCCAAAACCCAGTTACACATTCATCATCCTCTCCGCCGCACCTGCAAATCTCGCTGACCTATAAAACTCCTCACTACTTTGGGCTCCTCACACAACAGCACAACCCAAATCCAAATTCTAAAAGATGAAGAAGATTATAATAAATAGATTTCTTTGAATTTCATGGTATGACTATTAAATCCATGATCCATTATCTCCGCAATCTCATTCCTTGATCCCGATGTACCAAGCATACCTAATATTCGGATTTGTTGTTCCTGCTGGTCTCTGTTCTTGTTCTTCTCCATAGTCCATGCCCTGCTCAGATGCTTCTGAAGCTACTCGTCCAAGCTCTTCAGATCTATCTGGTCCGCCCTCACATACCCACCACCGCCGCTGCCACCGGTGTCGTTCTTCTCCTTCATTTTTCAAGCTATTAATATTCAAGTACAGAGAGACCCAAAACAGGACAGGCAAGGAGGGATAAAGGGTTTCTGTTTTGGGTTGTTTTGCTTATGTCTGTGTGTGGAAACTAGACAGAGAGGTGTCTCTGTGTGCTCGTGTCTTGCTTGTGCTCTCTGACTCTCTCTATTAATGGTGTCACCCAGACGAAGGAAGCAGGACTAGTAAAAGAAGTACTAATACTACTACTGCTGCTCTGTTTCTCTCGCTATCATCCATGTGGGCACATGGATTTTTCCTGAAGACGACGTGTGTTTCTGACCCACCTCACTCTCTCCTCCGAGTCCTCACTCTCTCACCGCATTTTTTCCCCACAGCCTGCTAAAAAACCCGAAACGTTTCGAACCTGGCCCTCTCGGTCAGTCCAGAAATCGATTTCTTGTGCATCTCCACAACCTCCGTAACTCCGCCCGCCGATCCCATACCCACAGGAAAGATCTTGACAATACTCTCGTACTCCTCACTCACATCATTCACTCTGAACATCACCCCATTTCCGGTAAAAACCCCAAAATCTCACGTGGCGTCGCACGTGGTCAGAATTAACGGAGACGTGACGGAAAATGACCACAAGTACGACGTTGATACGAAAAATTGAGTATGGGTATTACTTTGATAACTTTGTAAGTTCGGGTATCATATTGTCAGTCACTCAAGTCTCCGGACACTGCTGGTGCAAAAAACCCAAATAGTAAATGGTGTCAAAAGGAAGTTGAAGGGGGTCAGCTGGGGTAGAGAAGACGACGCGAGAGAGAAAGAAGAGAAGGAAAAAAAAAAAAAAGGAAAAGAAAGGAAGAAAGAGGAAGGGGAGGGGACAGTGAACGAGGGAAGGAGAAAGGGGAAGAGAAGATAAAAAAGAAGATGGGAGAAAAACAGAGAGGAGTGAGGAGAAAAGAAACGGAAGAAAAAGGAGTCAAAGAGAAGATTAGCTGTGAGAAGGGGATGAGAGTTTTGGCTTTGGAGACTTTGTCTTCCAGACTCCTTTTTGTGAGTGTTTAAAAGAATCAGGCCTAGGAGCTTTGGGTACTGCAAGTTTGAGGAAGATGTGAGATTTATGATCTCATGGTCTTGGGTTTCACCTTTGAGATTTCCAGAGTTGGGTGTTCGGCGAGTTTGGCAGAGGTTGAGCTTTATTTTGGACTTTTGTTTTGGTGAACTCTTTTGGGATTTGGTTCTGTTTAAGATTTGAGGTGAGTGGCTGTTCTTTCTTGCAATATGTTTTGTTAATGACTTTCCTTGTTCTGTTGACAAGACGAGCAGTATTGTGTGTAATCTTGTGGTCAATTTGATGAAATTCTCAGATCAGTCGATTGTCAATTGTTATAAGACTTAGTCTGTGATGTGTAATAGTACTTGCTGCTTTGTAGCCAAACCGTTTCTCACATATCCTTCTGGTCATTGCTAGGTGTAACTTTTACGAGTAATATTGTTTTGATACCTTCGGTGTGGGTTTTGTGAAGAAATTGGCTGGCAGAAGTTGTTCTACTTGCAGATTATTCGGTAGTTCCTACTCTTCTGGTTGAGTTTACTTGGAATTGATTTCTTTGAGTCATGATGCTAATTTGTGGTGACTTTATCATATGATGCGACCATAGTAATGGTGCGATCACATTATTATTGTATCGGGCTTAGGTAGCCCTAGGCTTTGATAGACAAGACATAGCTAACGGGGGCAATGGCAATCCGTTATTATCACAGTGTTTACTTTTGTACCTTTTTTTTTTTGTCTGAATTTACTTTTGTACCGTTATTGGAAAAAGAGTTGTGAAACCATTATACATGTTTGCTTTCAGGAAATTGGCAGCTCAGTGTTCTTGAGACAATTTGTGTAATAGTAGATTTATAATTTGTTTTTATCCATTTTCTTATGATGGAACTCCCTCTAAGATTTTCAAGTCTTTAGTTTTCTTAAAAGGATTTTGGTTTTGGGACGTTAAAATTGTAATCTCATTCAGCTAATAATGACGTTTTGGTTCAATTTCGAGATTGGCGCATTTCATCTTTCATTTTCAACCCAATAGAGAATTACATGTTGCGTGTTTGTAGTTTGTTGTGCTCAATGACATTGCCAATTTGATGAAGTTATGTTTTTCGATAGCATCATACCATATATCATACCATATAAATTGGTAGAATAAGGCGTGTGAAATAATATCTTTTAAGAAATCTCATTGTGCCAGTGGAGTGCATAAACTTTATGCTTCAAACTGAATGTTATACTTTCTTTTGCTGATTGGAAACATATAAATGCTATGTGTATGTATGTGATTTATTTGTAACCCGTCTTATTTTGACTTTTGGGTTTGCAGGTTTTCTGGAGTATATCGGATCTGTAGCCTTCTCTCTCCTCTGTCTTCTCTGTTACAGACTTTCACGGAGGGAAAGAAAAAAAAATCCCATGCTGCGGGTTTAAGCACTGGTATATATAAGACCGTGGTGTAGCTTAGTTAGAGAGAGAGAGAGAGAGAGAGAAAGATGGCGAACGTGTTTGGCAACCCCATAACCGACTCGACCCTGAAAGGAATGGCAGAGTATATATGCCGACAGGGAAATAACCGCAGTTGACAGGGCACGCATGGCAATTAACATGAAAAATGCCGACATGAAGGATATGAACGCCCACACTTACGTGGAGAATCTGAAGAAACAGTGGGGAACTGAAATATCCACACTTTGCCTCATTTACAATGCTACTGGGTACACTATGATGTTGGTTGGTAGTAAAGATAGGAGTGGGCACATTGGACAAGTCCCATACCCAATAGTAATTCAAAATGGCCAGTGTGGTGCGTTTTTGCATGTCGGAGGCTCTTATGGATCTATGGCAGGTGTTGTGTATCGCGGCAAGACGGAAAGATGGGCAACGACTGTGACTACATCATGGCTTGGTCCAACACACGGAGTAGAGGAGTATTTGACACACCAGATGACCACTCTGTAAATATATTAACCTAACCCAATTTTTCATTTATTATATTTTAAAGTGTTTTAACTACGTTCACAACTAGAATCACAGGTTTGATTAGGGGTGGGTTCGGTTCCGAGCCTAAACCGAAAACCGAACCGAAATGACATTCGGTGCGGTTCGGTGCGGTTTTTGTGTTTTGGAATGTTGGCACCGAAAACCGAACCAGTTAGGCCCAGTTTTGTGTTTTTGTGTTTTTGTGTTCGGTTCGGTGCGGTTCGGTTCGGGTCGGTTCGGCCCAGTTAGGTTTTTTTTTTTTTTTTTTTTTTTTTTTTACAGATTTTTACCTAATATACTCCTTTGGTATTGTAACTCAAGAAGTTTTTGTTTCTACAAACCTGTAATTATAATCTATAACAAAAAGTTTACAAGTTTACTAATGCATGTTTTGTAATTCACTAGATAATAATCTCTAATTCGATACTCCATAGTCCATCAAATTCTAACATCAATTTCCATCAAATTCTAACATCAATATATGAAATTGTCAAAAAATATAGAGTCCAAAGTTTATAAAAGTCCATCATTACATCAACACTACATTATAGAGTCCAAAGTTTATAAAAGTCCATCATTACATCAACACTACATTATAGAGTCCAAAGTTTATAAAAGTCCATCATTACATCAACACTACATTATAGAGTCCAAAGTTTATAAAAGTCCATCATTACATCAACACTACATTATAGAGTCCAAAGTTTATAAAAGTCCATCATTACATCAACACTACATTATAGAGTCCAAAGTTTATAAAAGTCCATCATTACATCAACACTACATTATAGAGTCCAAAGTTTATAAAAGTCCATCATTACATCAACACTACATTATAGAGTCCAAAGTTTATAAAAGTCCATCATTACATCAACACTACATTATAGAGTCCAAAGTTTATAAAAGTCCATCATTACATCAACACTACATTATAGAGTCCAAAGTTTATAAAAGTCCATCATTACATCAACACTACATTATAGAGTCCAAAGTTTATAAAAGTCCATCATTACATCAACACTACATTATAGAGTCCAAAGTTTATAAAAGTCCATCATTATAAAAGTCCATCATTACATGAATGAGGGCAATAGCATAATCTCAAGCTCGGAAAGATGAAGTCTTCGACTTTGAAGGCTTCGACTTTGGAGGTAACATTCCGCTCCGACTACTCCCCACTGCAGCTCCACATGACATCTTAAGCATCTCTACATTAGTATAAGAGAATAATAAAAATAACATTAGAAAATAAATACATACAATCATATATAACATAAATATTACAACTTCATTAACCCAAAAAACTATAACTAAGAAAATAGAAACTAAATTACCTCTTTCCGCTTCTTCACACAACTCCATCTCCTCAACAGTAGGC
>BDJD01001903.1:145251-165259 GCA_002564525.1 Rosa multiflora | reverse complement strand
CTACCGGCTTATTCACACAACTCCATCTCCTCAACAGTAGGCATGTGATGTAGATACACATTTTCACTTCTAAGCCAATTTTGTGTACATATCAAAGCCTCCACCATTCTAGGACTCAGGGAGCTACGGTATGGATCAATAATCCTCCCACTCGTGCTAAAGGAAGATTCCGAAGCTATGGTTGACACCGGAATAGCTAGAACATCCCTTGCAATGCGGGCCAATATAGGATATTTACAAACTCCATTCACCCTCCACCAATTCAACAAATCAAAGTCTTCACCATCTCCTTCAATAGGATCTCCAAGATACCTATCCACATCATTGTTTACGATCCCTGCTTTCATTGCTCTTCTCCTTTGCTCCTTCTCTTTCAATCTCTTTTCTAACTCCGTTAGACCCTTACATGAACTAGATGTCCCCTCACTTGATACTTGAGAACCCACAACCTCACCAACACCACTTTCCCTTCCCTCTTCCTCATACACCTTGTAAAGGTCATACAAGAGATCATTCACAGTCTTTGTGTTAGCTTCCACATTTTCATTCGTATCACCATCATCAAGAATCTCAAAATAGTCAACAACTTTCTCAAGTTTATGACGCGGATCAAGAACAATAGCAATGAATAGATAGTGATTCATCTTATCAAAGCTACCCCAATACTTGACAAAGCTACCCCAATAGGAGGTGGAGGACCGGAGGTGGCTTGCTCGCTTGCTGCTGTGGAGGAGAACGATGGGTGTTAGTCGGTCTGAGAGACAGGTCGTTAGTCGCCGAGTCGGTCTGAGAGAGAGAGGTCGCCGATCTGAGAGAGTTAGAGGGTGGGTTGACTGGGTTAGAGTGCGAGCCTGAGGAGACTGAGAGTGCGAGCCGGAGACAGAGATCGCTAAGGAGACTGAGGAGCGACCGAGCGACGGAGCGAGAGGGTGGGTAAGGCGAGAGTGCGAGGGACCGAGGGTTAGGCGGAATAGGCGAGAGTGCGAGACCGAGAGGATTAGGTTTAGGAACTTTAGGGTAAGACCCGGTAAGTTAAACCCTATTCAAAAACGACGACGTTTTGAGGTTGCGGTGCGGTTTTTGCGGTGCGGTTTGCGGTTCGGTTTGCGGTTCGGTTTTTCGGTTCGGTTCGGTTTCTTCAGTGGCAAAACCGAAAACCGAACCGAACAGATTCGGTGCGGTGCGGTTTTTTCCAGTTCGGTGCTGTTTTTTTCGGTGCGGTTTTTTTCGGCTGCGGTTCGGGTTTCGGTGCGGTTTTTTTCGGTTTTCGGTTTCGCGAACCCACCCCTGGGTTTGATAATTCGTTTTGCAGGTCTGGACTGAGGCCCGCGAAGTGAACCACTTCACTGATGCAGTATCGAGCTACTTAAATAAAAAGCTTAAAAATACTTTCTATACTTGCTACAACTACCGCGACTCATGGGAGGGATGCTTGTCAATTATATCAACTGGCAGTGGCACTTCCCCTGTGGTGGAAGCAACATTCACTTTAGAAGATGCCGTCAATGCCTGATTCGATCCCAATCGAGTTGGCTCCTACTAGCTAGGGAGGTATATCTATATTGATTTCGTATGTTATGTGTATGCAGTTTGCTGGCTGCTGATTGACCTTGTTGTTGGTCAATGCTAGTCCATATTATCGATAACTAATGCTTCATGCATGTCTCAGCGGTTATAGAATAATTCCTTTCAGTTGTAATTTTCGTCATTTATGTTCGTCTCAAACTTTCTATTGGGTCGCTACGCACATTTACTGTTTGGTTTGCTTTTCCTAAATTATGTGTACCTATTCGATCCTATATTTAATAAATACTTTTCTCAGTGTGTGTCTTAAATGATGTGTTCGGAATTTACCTCCACATAACTCGATCTGAGCGACTGAGCTCTACTCTCTTATTTTTGAAAATTTGATCGGATTTTTATTTTTACATTTGAGCATTCAAATACCATTGCAAACCATATTTAATTTCTTGAGATCTTAAACAGTAACCAACCATACACAATAAAGACTAAGCAAGGGATGAAAAATTATTACACCACTATTTTTCATTACGTTGCTAGAATTATTGAGTGTCGAAATCCTGGAAGTTTGAGCCAATTTCGATAGGAGTTTGGATCTTCGACGAATTATTTAAAAGGGGCTTTAGAATTTTGCATCCGTATTTATTTAAGTATTATTTTATTTCCCACTGGTGTATCGGATTTGAATATTTGGAAATTATTCTACAATCTAACCATTCATTTATGTTGGTGCAAGTGCACGGCGGTGCTCTGAATAATCTCTCTTGAATATTAATTATCAATTGGAAGTTTGGAACTGGTGTACATGAAACTCATTTCCTCGGTCTTCCTCAAAGCCTTGTTGAATTTGGTTAAAGCTTGTCAAGTGTTGTTTGAACTATGAAGGCCTAGTACAGAAGTCATCAATGAACAAGCCCCATTAATCCAATATTAGAAAAATCCTAATCTTAAGTTCTTTTTATTTGGTGTACATGAAGGCAGTTTGTTTTGCTTCAATTTCGTTTGGTGTTTCTTCAATCTCACCAAAGTCATCGATATATTCTTATTTTTTTGGGGCAAATGTAGTTATCCATGTATCAAAAATAGTATTTGAGATTTTGAGTAGTGAAGTTGTTTCATGCAATAAAGCAACAAAAACAAAAAATAGATGAGATTGATTGGCCAGATAAGATTGAGATTGAGGTTGAAGAGAATAAATTAATTAGGGTAATTACAATTTTTCACTGCCTTAGAAGGTTAGTTCAACTGCTTTGAAAAACTAGCTAGGTCATAACTCAATTCACTGTCACTAAAAATTTTACTTCTTTATATTTCTCAAAAAATTAAAACTCTTGGGATGGAGAAGACGAGAAGGAACTGAATGACAGATATGAGAGAATAAAATTTACGAAAGTTTGAGTCCCTCCCTATTCCATTATTTTCCCCCAGTTTAACATCATTTTCTCATAAACCGAGTAAATGAGTATTTAAGCCTTTCTCATAAACCGAGTAAATGAGTATTTAAGCCATTTCGTTGGGCTGTCAAATTTTTAAGCATTAAATTTTAGGGGCCGTGACCACTTATTCGATTTTAGGCTAAAAATTGCACATTTACTCCAGTAAGAGTTTTTTAACCTCATTTACCCAATCTAACATCTATTGACATTTTAGCCCCTATTAATTAAATTTAAACCCATCCATCTCCTCTCAGTCTCTCTCTCCTTCCCAAACTCTCTCGCTCTCCCCCCGATCTCCACCTCCTCTCTCTCTCTCTCTCTCTCTAGCCGGCAGTGGCGACCACGCCTTCAACACCTTCTTCGTCGACCTCGATCTCGGCGCCGGCTAGCACATCCCAAGCCCCATCTTCGTCGACCTCTGCCAATCACCGAACACCGTTCTGGTGCCGATCACTGATCTGGTGCCGACCATCCTCAATCACAGATCACCGATCTGAGGCCGATCGGAGATGGGCTGCAGGTGAGAGACTGGAGAAGAGGACCTGGGGAAGACGAAGGCAGAGATGGGACCGGTCGGAGATGCGCTGCAGGTGATGGGCTGCAGGTGATGGGCTGCAGGTGAGCGATTAGAGATGGGCTGCGTCGAGGCTGGGACCGGTCGGAGAAGGGCTGCAGGTGAGAGATTGGAGAAGAGTCCGGTAGGAATCGTGCCGGAATCAGGCTGGAGAAGCATGGGTGTCCACAGGGGAAGCCCAACCCGAAACAAAGAGACCCCAACCCGCCGCAGGGAAGCACCGGTGAAAAAAACAGCCGGCCTCACACATTATTGGCCCCCAGTAGACTTTGATACGAGGGACAGGGATCACTATAGTGTGGTGTTTTGATAAGTTACCTGTTGTTTTCTGTGTATTAAAGTAAAATTATCTGTGAATCCTACAAAATGGTGCATTTTTTGTGGTCTATTGGGAGGCAGTAGAGACATTGGACTTTGTATTGGAGGGCAATAATATGATTATTGGGAGGCACTAATATGATTATTGGGAGCCAATAATATGATTATAAATTGATCAATTGTGCTTATAGTGTATTCATTTTGGTTTTGGGAGTTCATACAATTCACTGGATGACAATAACATGATTATTGGAGGCAATAATATATTTTTTGGGACGCAATAATATGATTTTTGGGGGGCAATAATATGATTACTGGGGGGCAATAATATGGTTACTGGGTATTACTAGGGACCGGTCGCAAGATTTCGGTCACCGGTAGCCAGATTCCTGTCCCTGGTCCCCGGATTCCTGTCCCCGGTCGCCGGAATCCGGTCACCAGTCATCGAATTCCGGCCACTAGTCACTAGAGTCCGGTCACCGAAGCCCGGCAAGGTGGAAAATGATTTCTCCCTCTAAGTGGGAAAGAAGGAGAGGGCAAAAAAGTCCCAAAAATAAATAAAAATAATTAAAAAAGAATTAATTTGGTAAAGGGGAAATAATCTCTTTGAGTGTTTTGGGTAAATGAGGTTAAAAAAATTGTTAGTGGAGCAAGTGGGCAAATTTTAAGCTAAAATTGGGTAAATGAGCATTTCCCCTAAATTTTAATTATACGGCTCATATTCAAAGCCAAAGATAACCAAGTTCAACTTACTAAGGAGAGAATCCAGATCCGGTGCCATTTTGAAATTTTAATTAGCTATAAGGCCACCTAACAGTTTTTGTCTTCATAAGGCCACTTTAGAGCCCAAAAACGTCAACTTCTTTTTGTGCTATGACTATTTTGCCCCCAGATCTCTGTCTCCCTCTCTCTCTTATCTTCTCCGATGGAGCCTATTTGTTTCAAATAGAAATCGCACTCTCTCTCTCTCTCTCTCTCTCTCTCTCTCTCTCTCTCTCTCTCTCTCTCTCTCTCAACTTGGTCTTGCCGAACAACGGCAACCTTTGTCACGGTGCCGGTCGACTCGGTGGACCCGTCGATGGCACCGATTCTCTGCCACTCAGACACCTCTTAGCTTGGGACGAAGCATATTGGGGCGGCAGGGGATCGCCGGTGTTCGTCATGATGTTGGTCGACTCGGTGGATTGATGCGCGAAGAAGATCGGAGACCGTAGTAGCCAGTGGTTGTTTTGGTTTAGTAGAGAGAGCATGGGCGACGGCAACCAAGGCCTCTTGGCTAATTCTAATTCAAATTCAAACCACGGTAGCAATAAGTAACACCTTCTACAACACAACAACAAGGAGATTTTCCTAGTAGAGAGAGCATGGGCGATAGCAACCAAGGCCTCTAGGCTAATTCAAATTCAAATTCAAACCAAGGTAGCAACAAGTAACACCTTCTATAGCAACAAGGAGATTTTCCTTCACGAACTCATCAGCAATTCCTCTTATGTAATTGCTCTCTTGCTCTCTCTCTCTCTCTCTTCCTCTATTACATAATTTGGCTTTCTCGATTTGTAATCTCCGATTATAATTGCATTAATCCTAGAGTTGTTTTTAGATTATTGGTTTATTGGTTGGGAATTGAATTTGAGATTGATCTGATGTGATTGGGTTTGTGTAGGCTTTGCACAAAATTTGATTTGAAAGCCTTACGGACAAGAACAAGCTTGATGCTCAACTGGAGCTTTTCATCATACAAAACAATACGCTCTCAATCATTGACAGTGGTATTGGCATGACCAAAGCTGGTAATAATTCAATGCTTACTTGTTTTAGTTTGCTTTGTTTAGTCAAACTTATGATACAATGTAAGTGAGGCATAGAAGCATAGAAGCTATTGTTGTAGCTAGGCTCATGATGTTAATGATGTTGGTTTGTATTTTTTGCTTTTGTGGTCTGGAGGATTGCTTTCCTATATTATTGGATTGATGTCAGGCTCTGAAAAAGAAAATATCATGCATAGACAACATGATGTCGTCTGTAGGCTTGGTTTCTTATATTCCTACTCCATGTTCTGTGTTTCATAAATATAATTTGTTTTTGGTTTTTTCTCTTTTATTGCAGTACCTGATGAACCAATCTAGTTGGTAGGGTACTTATTGAAAGAATAGGTTTGATAGTTGGAAGGTCTGGATTGAATAATTGTCTTATGATGATATCAGTTTGTATAGACTTTGATAATATATGGAGTGACAAACTATATCACCAATGAATACCAAGGATTAGACATTGTCTCCACTGCAAATGGTGAATGACTTCCCCATAATCCAATTGGCATCTATTACCGTCAAAACTCTCATCTGTGGGTCGATTTCCATGTTATCGAATTGATAAATTTTTTTATCTTCCTTTCATGTGTTTTAAGATTCCCGTATCATGAATACAAGTTACAATTAAGATTTCTGTGGCTTTTGCTTGTGGATCACGCTCCTTGTGTGGGTGTGGTAAAATGCTAAGTTTATTCTGACTTTGTATTTTGTTTTTTCCAGTATTTATGGACAGTGTGCCATTATCATGTTGGATCTGACTGCTCATCTGACATACAAGAATGTTCCGACATGGCATCGTTACCTATGCAGGTTTTACTTGGTGACGGTGGCAGGGGCGGCGTTGTATGGGTTTATGTTGCCGTTGGTGGAGTTGATGCAAGTATGCTTTAGTTTTGATGAGTTTTTCTTTGTCAAATTGCATACTATGGCTACAATAGTATATTTTTAAGTTGATGTCAGTAGCCTTTCTGTTTTTATTTTGATTGATTTCAAGTCAGTAGCTTTCTATAACTGTTATAGTGGTTTTCAAAAACAGTGATAGTATCTTTCTATACCTATGTTAGTATCTTTCAAAGCGGATGTCAGTAGCTTTTCTATTTTCATTTTGATTGATTTCATGTTATCTTTTGCCAATAGCATATCAAATCGAAAAATCAGGATTTTGTATGAAATTCAGTTTTCTTTTTGTTTGTGATTTTGTATCTCTAGCATTTTTTGTTTGAGGTTTGTGTTACACTATCAACATGGATAATCAACAAATTTTGTTGCAATTGGAATCTATGTCAGTAGTTATTACTCGTCTGGTAGCTTTGTACATGTGTCATAGTAGCTTTCTGTACCTATATCAGTAACATTTTAGATTGTTTGATTTTGATTATTTGGTTGATAGAGAGTGTCATGTTTGCTGTGCAGCTATTTTTGTTTGCATTTAAAATATTAATATTTTGTTGTATATTTGTTCTTGCAGAATTCTTCCCCTTTGCATTGGCAGTGGTTGATTCCGAAAATCATGTGAATTTGAGTAGTGAAGCCTCCATTGACCTAGAGCATCCGGCCAACCAAGAAATGTTGAAATTAAGTTTGGTGTTGTAGGTGGCAAAATAATGTTTATGGTTCGTGTAGTGTGGTAGAGCTTGACAACAAGAAACTTCAACGGAGGCCATTTGAAAAATGACAGTAGCATTACAACATTGACAGTAGCTTTATACAACTAATAAATTTTCACAACTATTGTAGTGGCTTTTTACAACTATGGAAGTAGTTTTGTACATATTTATATTATTGCTGAACCCTATATATTTTTTGCATCATTGAATATGACTTTTTTCTCTATTGTAGTAGCATTTTTCTTTTTGTTGTATATTTTACATTTCTATAGGTTTGTTAGTATATGAGATCTTAGTCTCTAGGAGTAGTTTTTGTTCTGTGTGGTAGTAGTTTTTGTTCTGTTTGGTTATAGCTTTTGGTGTTGATGAGAGTAATTTTTGGTGATGGTGAGAGCAGCTTTTGTTACTGCTAAGAGTAATTTTCTGGAGTTGGTGACAATAGCTTTTAGTTTTGAGGAACTTAACTTTTGTTGGTGACAGTAGCTTTCGTTGGTAGGGATAATATCTTTTCATTTTGGGGAGCATAGTTTTTTTTGGTAAGGAGTAGCTTTTGTTATCTCACTAAGGTTGCCGGAAATCTCACTAGAGTAGCTTTTATTGCTAGTGACAGTAGCTTTTGTTGCTGGTGATAGTAGCTTTTGTAACTTCGCCGGAGGTTGCCGGAAATCTCATCAGAGTAGCTTTTGTGGTAGTCGGAAGTTGGCTGGAAACCCACCGGAGTTCGCTGGAAGTTGGCCGGAGACCTGCCGGAGTTGACCGGATGCCTCGCCGAAGAGGAGAGAGAGAGTGACTGTTGACTTTTTACTCTAGTGGTATTTATGTAAATATGTTGGTTTTTAATATCCAAAATATAATACCCTTTTTAATCTAGTGGCCTTTTGAGGGAAAAAAAAAAAAACTAGTTTGTGGCCTTATGGCTAAAAAAAACATTCAAATATGCACTTATATGTAATTCACCCTTTACTTTGGATCAGGATCCTCTCCTAAGCACCTTACCCTCCTAACTTACCTAAGTTTTTAATTAGATTTTGACAGGTGGCTATAATGAATCGAATGGCTTACAATTTTCAGCTTTTCTTTTTTTCAGTCCCTTATTCTTTTCTTCCTCCACGTCTCGTCTCTCTGACACTCTCTCTCCCCCTTCTAGTTCTTCTTCTTCTTCTTCTTCACCCAGCACTAATACAAACATTGAAGCTAACTAATTTTCACAGCCTCCAACCCAACCTCCCCCAATAAGAGTGCAAAAACGCAAATCTCATCTTGCAATCCCAGATTTCCATTAAAGACAATTTTTGTACAGTTAACATGAAAAAGGTTGGAGACAGAGAGAAGAAAATTCATAAGGGCTCAGAGGAGACCATGATCTATGTGAGAGCGAATTGTAAGAACTGCAACGAAGTCATAAGAAGAGAAAGAAAAAGAGAAATTGGTGTAATCTATACGAGTTTGAATTTCTGGGCACGAAGCTTCTGAGAATCAATCGCATTTTTCCATCGAAAGTATGCCGAATCACCCATTAGCGGAAAATTGTACCCTTGAAGAACATAAAGAAATTCAACAAAAGAGAATATTAGAGAGAGACACCATGACCATATCTTCAAACTCAAAGGTACAGAACAAGCTCAGAAGCTGCAACCGCAACAAAGGTAGAAGAAAGCGATGCTCAGCTCCAACACTATGGCCTCAAAGACTGAAACAATCTTGAACACAACGTCGTCGTAGAAGGGGAGCTGGAGATTCACCGGCCTAAACTTGAAGGCAGACCCCAAGTACTTCCACCTAACCCTCCACGATTCCTTCCTCATCGACCTCCTAAACAAGAACCACCTCTTCTTCCCCAACATGTTCAGAGCTCGCCCTTCTCTAACTTCTGCTTTGAGGGTCTGGTTTGATTTGGTTTGATGGAGATGGAACTCGGTGGTTCTGTAGAAGGCAGGGATTGGGGAAGCAGTGGAGGAGGAGGGGTAATATTTTAAAATTAGAACTTCAAGAAGATTTCAACCATTGGATGCGAAATTGTCCACGTGTCTTCATCTTGTTAGAATCTTAGGTAGGTTAGGAGAGAAATAAGGTTAGGAGAGGATCCATGCCCCATTACTTTTCCCTTATCTGCTTCATTCAAACCCCAAATCCCAGTTTCAAGTATCTAATCACTTCATTTGGTAAGACGGAACACAGAATCTATTCCCCAAAATTAATGTCCGAGTGTTTCGCATGACTTTGGTGAGAATTGGAAGCGAGTTGGGCTAAATTTGAACTGACCCAGTCAACTCTTACTGAGCCCATTCTAGCTAGGGTCAAAGGACCATATAATTACTTCGGTTTGATTTTTGATCATGGCCATCATAATCGACAAATGGATCGAATACGGCAGTTGCCGGAACCCATTACGGAGAAAATCATGTTTTGCATGCCCGGTGAAGATGCTGTCTGCATGAGCCTCTTGTCCAAGACGTGGAAAAGCCTTTGGGACTCTACCACGTTCTCACTTTCCTATTGATATTTCGGAAAAATCAGCGACGAGGTTTATGAATTGTGTTAATGAATCCTTGAGTTTACTCCAAGACGAGCATGAAGAACATTCGAAAAGGATAATTACTTCACACTGAAAGCTGTATTGGCAAAAGACATCTCTGATCATCACCCTGACAATTGGATAAAGCTAGTATCCAAACACTACATGTCAAAAGCGTGTTGCTCGACTTTCATATTCCTGGCCACCCATGTAAGATGTGGACATACATTAATCACCTAGAGCAACTGTATATGATTACTTGTGAATGAAATAATCGAGATTGCATTGGATTCTTACCCTGTTGTAATAAGGAATTGTATCTGTATCCTTATTATTTAGGAAACTTGATATACTTGTGAATCAGGTAATATATTGATACAAGATAGAGGATATTACTTGAAGTATTAGGATTCGTTAATGGGAAGAATTCTGATATCTTGCCTCTATATATATGAGGTTTGGTCCCTGCGTTCTCTACAACACAAGCTTTAAGGAACTCAGCCCCATTAAGAGTAAACTTGGACTTAGAGCAACTGCAGAAGACCAACCTTGCTTCAATGGCTTTCGACTCTTTTTCGGCATCAGATATGTTCTCTATTCTGACCAATATATATGTTAACTAACATGCCTTTAGTCGTGTGTTTATATACATGCGAATGTGCTATATAAGTGATTATTCAGATTTATCACAACCCAATGTACAAGTTTCCTGCTACTAGGTTGGATTTTGGATCACTGGTTGTGCTCAAGTTAACACATTGTACTCTGACGAATGACTTTGTTCATGGTAACACAAGCCACAAGGTTTAGCTGGCTAAAGGAGCTCGAGTTGTCGAGTCACGCGTTGATCTGGATAGATTTTTCTGGGAGCTCCTTTCTAGATGCCCTTCTCTTGAGATTTTGGAGTTGAGATTCTGTGTAAGGATGGACTATATTTGTATTCCGGTTTGTAGATTAACCAAGCTCAAGAAGGTTGTCCTCGAAAGCCATCCTTGTTATGATGATGAATATTATATATAGTTGTGGTATTGATGCAGTCAATTTCGATACTCTTTATCATTCGAGCAAATTCAGGCCACTCTGTCTCATCTCTCTCATCCCGATCAAAATTTAAAGACAGTTGCAGCAGAGATCCTTATATAAAAAAATTAAAAGAAAGGTCCTTAACCCAAAGTACTAAATTTTTGCTTATTTATCTCATTTTACCACACCAACAGATTTTTGTTCTCATATACACAATCTACAACCAAATGACCATTTTACCTCAACCCATTTAAAGAATTACAACCACGCCATACACAATCTAACAACAAATGACCATTTTACCCTCAACCCAATTAAAGAATTACAACCACGCCACACACACACACACACACTCTCTCTCTCCTACTGACCCCCGACTTCGGCAACGTCCTAAGCCCTCCAGCGTTTGGCGCTCGACTTCCAGTGCTAGACCTAGGCTCTCTGCTCTCTGCTCTCAGGCGCTCGACCCAAGCTGGTGGCAGAGGAGAACGATGATTTGGTGCACCAGTGGTGGAGGAGAACGATGATTTGGTGTCCAGAGATTTTCTCTGGGTGCCCAAATCAATTTCTTTCTTTCATTTGTTTTTTTTTTGGGAAAAATGGGGGCAGAAGGCCCAGAAAGAAAAAACAGTGAAAAAAAAAAGTTTTATTGGGGCAATAGAGCTTTGTTAAAGGTTTATTGGGGGGCAATAGACGTTTTGAATTGATGTAATCTCCTCATTTTTTTTCTTTAATCAATTTTTTATTTGTCTAAATTTAGGGAGATTAGTTTCTATTCTGACGACCGAAAGTTCTATTGGGCGGCAATAGACGTTTTGAATTGATGTAACCTCCTCTTTTTTTTTTCTTTAATCAAATTTTTATTTGTCTAAATTTAGGGAGATTAGTTCCCATTCCGGCGACCGAAAGTTCTATTGGGGGATAATAGAGGTTTATTGCCCCTCTATTGAGGGCAATAGAGGTTTATTGGGGGCCAATAAACCTTTCTGGCTACCTATAAGATCTCTGACGACCTCTTTAGGGACCTCCGGCGAGGTTTTTTAGAGAATCCCGGTGGGTGGCGATTGGTGACAGGGATCCGGCGAAGTCGCCTATGGTTTCTCTCTCTGCCATTCTCTCTCTCTGTAACAAAGGAGTGAGACTAAAATAGTCTAAAAAGAGCCCTAAAAAGTCCTCGGAAAGTGGCCTGAAAAGTCACCGGAAGTCGCCGAAAAGTTGACCGGAATCGGTCAACCGGCTTTGACCGGTGCTGACTGTCGCTGACGTGGCAGTGGGGTCCTGATGCTGGCGCGTCAGTGGGTCCCTGGTGCTGATGTGGCTGTGGGGTCTGATGCTGACGTGGCAGTGGGTCCTGGAAGCTGACGTGGCGGTGGGCCTTGTCCATGGGCCTGGGTCAGTGGGCCTCTGGGCTTCAGGGTTTTTGGGCTTCCTTCTTTTCCTCTCTTTTTTTTTTTCTTTCTTTTCTTCTCTTTTATGCCGGTTTTCTGTAGAAGATTTAGTCGGCCGGTTCACCCACTTTTAGGCCCATTTTTGTGCTTTTTCTTCCGGTTCCTGAATATTTAGCTTGAGAGGCTTCTGCTACCAAAATTTGGTGGAAATTGGAGGTCCGGAAGATGGTGAACTGGTATAATATTTGCTGCGAGTTGTATGGAGCTTCCGGTGGCCGGTTCGGTAGGTTTCCGGCCAGTTCTTGTGGTGGGGCCGCCGGTTCTGGACTCTTGGGATCGAGTTCTTCATGGTGTGAGGTGGAGGCAGAAAAGGCTTCAAGGTTTTGTATTCGGATTCAAGGTTTTTAGCTTCTTGAATCAGGGTTTGGCTATTTGTTTCAGGGTTAGGGTTTCGTGCTGATAACGTGTTTTAGGGAAACAGAATTGAGAGTAAATTCCTGTGTATTCTCATTGATAATATGGGCCTCTTTATATAGAGGATTACAAGGCATAGAGTCTGAATCATACAAGGAAAGATAATCTCTAGATTCTTCTAATTAAACCCTATTACAGCTAGGTCAAGTAACCTAGAGTTTGGACCAAACACAAATTAGGGTTTTACTTGAACAACAAAAATAAATAAACATAATTGGGTATTGGGAAAGACCTTATTAGAGTCTTCATGAGTAAGGTGGAATTAAAAAAACTTAATGATGTAAGTGGGAAAAAAATATCTAGAATTAGGGTAAATGGTCAAAATCTCAAAAAAAAATTCTAATTCAACCAATTAATTTGACTTTTTTTTCTATACAATCCAATTAGTTTGACTTGCTTACAATTCATGCTCCATGTTTTTTTTTAGTATCTTTTAAAAAAAAAATATATATATATATATATATATAATATTTTTTTATAATGTGGATTGTATATATGTAATATTAATTAAAAAAATTTAAAAAAAAAATATAAAGTGTGAATTATAAAATAAAGCGATATCACATAGACCTTCCGCGCTCTCTAGCTGCATGATAACAAAACCAAGCAAATCCTAAATTAACCCTCCTTTTCTGAAGCTTTTATTGATCATTCTAGGCACTACATGAAACACAAACACAAGTTACACGTGGCATTTACAAGACATGTGGCAGTCCATGTAGAGGACATGAATTTGATGTCATATGTCATCCCTGATATTATGCCATTGTTAAGATGTACCAATCTCTACCAAAAGAAGAGGAAAAGGAAAAGCAGCTAGCTAGGATCCTGAAAAATGCAGTCAAGACTTGTACTTGGATGGCGCTCAAGAGGTGGAGGCATCACAAGTTCTACAGGCAGGGCAATTGCTTGTTGTGCCAAGAAGCCAGAGCTGCTGCGTCTTGTCACAACCAAGGCGCAGAACCGAGCCGCCGTTCATGGCCTTAAGTGCCCTGTCGCTGACAAAGTCATGAACGTAGGCTAGCTTGCATGGTTTTGTAAACTCTATTGCATCTCTATCAAAGATAAAAGAGCTTCGAATGTTTGATATCCCTCATCTCTGGTAGTCCTGAGGTCTGTCTGTGTTTTGCAGGAGGAAGAAGTAGAAGAGGAGATACAGAAAGCGAAACAGGAGAAAGAAGAGAAGAGGAAAGAGGTGGAGAATTCTGTGGACTCCCAACTCAACCGCCCTGATAAAATCTACCCTCCTGCTCCTAGTTAACTTTCCATCATAATAGTTCGTTTTGTATAAATCTAAAGCTGTAATGTACCGATGCTTCTGTACTTGGATCCCTGTCAATATGCTAACTTATGAGTTGTGAGAGTGACAAGACTTCATAAGAGTTATGCTTGGATCCAATATTGCCATACAGCTACACAGAGCCAGGATCAATTCACATATGGTCGTCTCATAATATAACATTGTTCACAAAATATAACATTGTTCACAAAATGGGCCATTTACTATTTGAGAAAAACGGATGCTGCACATGGCAGTTCAATGTAGCATATTAGCATATTACAGCCCTGTAAAATGTAAAGAATCTATCTCCAATATCAAATAAGACTACAGATGCTATTTTCCACTGATACAAAGGCCCGAGATAATTCTACTACAGTATCATATAAAACAATGATGGTCGACAAATAAGTACTGCCTCTGTGAAAACAGCAGTGGCCAGCCTTACGTGTGAAGCAAGACACCTCTGCTGTTTGCTAGAAGCAGATGCGATCTCAAGACATCCCTTGTGGACTCAAAATGTTCAGAAGAAAAGTACCATTACTGTTTCCCGAATTTCCTGTACCTAAGCTTCTTCAGGTACTTCAATGAGCCTCCCTCGTACCCACTTTTTAGTTACAGTAGCCGGTGTAGAAGGTGTTTCATCTTCTTGGGATTCAACTTTGGTCCCATTGAGTTGGAGATTCTTGTAGCATTCATCATTCTCATTTGGTTCTAATTCGTCTGATTGAATGCTTGAAACCGATTGCTCCGAACTAGACGGAGGCAAAGCATCACTGTCAGAGCTCATTGGGGGAAGCTCATGTTCATCACTTGGCATATCCTGCAAGGTGAACTCGTCAAAGCCAAGGTCCTCGTCTATAATGGACGATAAGGTTGGGGTGCCATTTACTTTTCCATTGTATGCTTCAGTCGGACCACCAGACCCTGTATTTGTTTCCTTCTCCATCTGGCTAAGCACTTCATTCGATGCAAATAAAGGGTCTTCATTCTCATTGATGGAAAAGCTCTGGGTGCCATTTACCACCTTTCCATTATCTGCTTCAGTCAAACCCCAAATCCCAGCTTCCTTCTCAACTTGGCTAATCACTTCATTTGGTGGGACTGAAGGCTTTTCATTCCCATGGGATGAAAAGGTTAGGGTACCATTTACCTTTGCATCATCGGCATCAGTCAGACCCCAAAACCAGTTTTCCTTCTCACTCTGGCTAATCACTTCATTTGATGCAACTGACGGCTCTTCATTGTCATGTGAAGAGATCTGCATTGTGTCTATAGATTCAATTGACCGAACTGCCTCGGCTATGAGCTGTCGCGTTTCAATGAGGGAAGCTCGAGCAACAGGGCTCTTAGTTGCAGAAGCCTCAAGAGCCATGGCAGCCTTCTCGGCTTCAGCAATTAATAGCCTACAGAATACCATAAAAGTGATGAAACAGCAATCACAATAAGAGATTCGGTGTTTTTTACAAGTACACATATGTATGTAATCCCAAGTAAGATCAGTTAGGATCATGGGATCATTTGGTCTACATACTGCAGGTGATAATATTCAAGAATCTAAATAGCTGAAAAATTGAAAAACCAAGGGCTAAGTATTATGACCAAAGGCATCAGATCATCTAGACAGCACGAAATGGCTTGTTCGATTGTTCCGAATCAATGATATGATAATACAGGCTAGTAATTTCATTTACTAGTCCATAGAGTTCAATTCAATCCACAAATATGCAAGATGAGCTTACCTAGCTCGTTCTATGGCTTCAGTTTTCTTGGTTTCAGTAGCTGCTCTTTGTGCTCTGATATTCTTTATCATCTCCATCTTAGAACTTGCCAGGGGATCCTTATACATGGGTCCTTTACTTCTCCTCAACTTCAGTTTCTGGAGTTTAATCCCATTCTTCGAATTTTTTTTTTCTTCAAATACCTTTTTCTTTGTAGGGCTCCTTCTTGGGGACTCTGTATTACTTGGTGACCTCTTTCTTGGCTTTCTTTCAGCTCCATATGACGCATCGTAATATTTAGACAAGGCAGAGCAAACCCGGTCACGGTACTCCTGACATTTGAAGTATATCAGGAATATGTAATTTAAAGAAAGGATCTTTCATATATCAGGAACATGAAATTCAAAGAAGGGAAGGGTCAAGTTTCCTGCTATTGTTACTGAACATGCAATAAACATGGCCATATTGGCACTTTTGTATCAACATGAATAAACAATTACAATGGCTTCTTCTGGATGAGAGAAAGTTAAGTCAAAGTAGCCTAAACACCAAACAGTACAACAAAATTTGTCAATCCTTGATGATTGGAAAGCAAACCGTGGGGTAAGGTCGGATTTAGGTCAAGAATGGTAAGCTTGGAAGTGAGAAGAGTTCAAAACTAACTATGGAACGGAAGTTTGGAATGGTACATACTCGGGTATTGATGTGAAAATAGTTTTACCTAAAGGCATCAAAGACTGTAATGTACTTACTTAATGAGACCTCACCAAGATTATTATATCTGCACTTACAGGATCGTTCCATTTTGCTGAGATTGCTTGTGAGATCTTCCTCCTTTGCTCAAGAGATTTGGGTGCTCTCTTGCTTCCTTTTGGCCTGCGCATTATTTTCCTTTGTTCTATACTCTCTAGATATTCCTCTTTAAGCTTTCCATCTAAGATCTTGTAGGAATCCCATTGCAACTCCTCCTCACCATCATAACCTCGTCTAGAGGCTTCGGCAATTAAGTTCTGCCATTCATAACAGCAATTTTCCTGCAATGATAGCTTTTGCCGCCGTCTTTCCCACCCCATCCGGACTCCAATCCCAATTTTTGTTCTTGTCTCCTCCCTGAATGATCAATAAGAGGAGATGTTTTGTTAGGACTGCGAAGGAAAAGTAATTCAAATATATGATCATAAACTTCTAGTTCGTTCCACTCAAGGGACAAACAAACTCAGGACTAAACTGAACACTGTTTCAACACAATGAAAAAAGATAGCAATGATTAAACTACAGTTCTTATAAACAGAACAACAAATACCCACGTTTGAGCATGTCCAAGGTTAACCAACTTCATTTTGACCTGCGTAGACCAACATTGTCAGTAACATAAACAACTCTGACAATTGAAAATGAGATTAAGTCCAATTACAGGGAGAATGAAATTACAAAACACCTAACCTTCATCTCATAGGTTATCCTTTGCATTGGTTACAACATTATAGTGTGTGTGCTTTAAATAGGTACTGTGCCAAGCATCAGTGAGTCATCCTTCAATCTAATAAGGAAATTGCTTTTTGCAGATAAATACTGACACAGATGCATGTCCTTTTTAAGGCAGAAAGCTGGATGATATTTATATACTTGGTGAAATGTCATTTCATCTGACATATACTGACTAGTATGAGATGTCATTATCAATACATAATACAACCAGCAGCACATTGAAAAGAGTTAGGAAGAAGGTCAAGAGTTGCACCCATTCAAGTTCCTCAAAGTGAGCAATATATACAAAGAGACAAGGTTTCCTATGCAACAAACAAGATTGGCCAAAATAAATGCATTTAATGCCTTGAAAAAGTTTGTACTTTTAAGTAGAATGTACCAACTGAATGGTGTGTACACAAGCAATCTCCATGTATCTTTCAATACCAAGTATGTAAACTACGGATAGATATGAAAAAAGTCTTATTTTAGAGCAAACTCCAAAGCTCAGAATCCAGCTCCACTCGTAATATATCTATATTAACATCATTCTAACAGAAACATGTAAATTATTCTTACATGACATCACCTTAGGATCCTGCATTGCAAGCCTTGTTCTTTCTTTGATCAGCTGGAGGGTTTCTGCAATGATTGTATGAATAACATTTCAGTACGACAAGTATAAAGGACACATTTGATAATGCAAAAGCCAGACTGGATGAGTATATCATACCAGGACTATGCTTTCTTCCTTTGTTCCATGGTGTGTTCCCTTTATTTGCTTTAGAAATCCTCAATCGCCTTAACTTCTCTTTCTCATCCATTTCTGAGGAATCATCACTTGAAGACTCTGGCTGAAAGGGACTCGCATCCTTATTCAGCTCTGAACTGGTGTAACCCAAGTGTCCATTCTCATTATGAACAACACTTTTTGCTTCAAAAGTAGCAACTGCTTGGATCACTAGTCTACTCCTTGGGGTCTTAATGTTTCCCCAGTGGAAGTATGACTTTTTAGGTATGTCCGAGGATTTACACCATGAGGACAGTTTCTTGTCAATTCCAAAGGTGAATGGACTTGAAATTACTTTACTATGGAGAGGGGTTTGAGCCCTGAGGGTACATAGATGGTTTTGGAAGCCGGGCTGAGCAACAGCAATCTCTGCTAACAAATATAAACATTTAAGAGATACCCTCGACCAAAAAAGCAAGAATCTTTGAATAAAAAACCAGTCATTTGACAATTGAACATTTATACACACAGTCGAAATTCTGTAACAAAGGCTAGTTCTATGGAACTAACATCTGCTAAGTACTGCATATGTATTGGAAAAGGTCTCAGTAACATTAGGATGTGCTTCAAACAACATAAAAGTCATCCCTTTCTTAACAAAAAGGTCACAAACACCTTTGAAAATTGAGCATACACAACAAATGCCTCTACCTCTACCCAAATTCTTTTCACAAAAATCTAGTTAGCCAATAATTCATGGAACTAATAAATCCAGAAACCAAAGGCTGTCAGGCTAAGCTCTCAATGAAATGGGTAAGTAACATAAGCAAGAGTTCACATAGTTTAGCACCAAAGTTTCAAACTTTCAGTGACTATAAACAAGTAATTTAGATAACAAAATGAATGAAGAATGAGATTGAAGTTGGGTACCTAGTGAAGGCATGGAAGCTCATTCAGCCAATTCCAAACCCAACAACAACAGCAGCTCAGTAGAGACAGAGAACAGAGGCAGCATTTCAGGTTGAGTTACTCCAGCAGAAGAAGCATAACAAGAAAACTGAGACTCTGGGTTTTGGGTAGAAGATACAGAGAGTCTGTCACTGCTAGAGAGCCACACAGTCCCGCACACACAAATATACCACAGTGTTTGATAACAGTTGCAGGAGGTGGATAACGAATTTACACAAAGGCAGACAATTTGATATTTTCATATATACCCTTTCTTCAGCTTATCACACTTGGTCGGCGTTGCCTTCTGTTCTGATATTTTCTATGCGGGTTGAGCTGGGTCATACCGCCTGGGTTTGCAGCCCGTTTGCATCCAAAAGCAGGCTTCATGTCATGGACTATAATACACATGTGAACTAGAGGCCCAATCCTACCCAAAATTAGTAAGG
This sequence comes from Rosa multiflora, assembly GCA_002564525.1. NCBI lineage: Eukaryota > Viridiplantae > Streptophyta > Magnoliopsida > Rosales > Rosaceae > Rosa > Rosa multiflora. The sequence continues at coordinate 145,998 of BDJD01001903.1, read as the reverse complement.
GGATGAGGGTAAAAGCTTCTTAGTGTAAAAATTTATAGGAATTTAAAATCTTACCAACACAAGAGTAAACAAAATCTTGAAGCGTTCGAAAACATAATTTTCGAGACTGCTTAGCAGAGAACTCCAATCATAGGTTTAGAGGTGGCGGGAGAGAGCCCCAAAAGGCGTCCCTGCCACTCTTATGCCAAGTGATAGTCAAGGGTGGCAAGGTACTCTCTTGAATTTTCACTTACATTTTGTTTTATAGTTGATTCTTGATTGACCTTTCGACTTTTTTTTTAGTCCAATAAATTCCATCAAGGTCCCTATCCCCCTAAATCCTATTACTCACATAAGGAATTGGGATGTAAAGTTATGTGGAACCGATATCATTTTTTATTTTCATGGTATTATAAACAATTGAGTAATTTAAATAATATGAGATCGACCATCACTTCTTTCATTCTCACTTTTTGTAACTAAACTTGTTAGGAGACGAGCTAACAATATAAACCAAATCATCATATGTAAGCAAAACCAAACATACCTCACACATGACTCATGTTTAATCAGAGAAATTTTTTCTACTTATCCAGAGAGAGAATATTAGAGCTTCATTTATTTCCCTCAAAATTCAAGAGGACATATGGTGATGACATGACAAATTTCAATTCTTGTAAAATTTGGAGACGATCGAATTAATAAAAGGCTTCGAGATTCTTCTTGCTACTCGTGACTACTTGTGATACTAGTTTTTTTTTTTTTTTT